>JAOTNS010003921.1:724512-792014 GCA_028476615.1 Culter alburnus
GCAGCACTATGTGTTATATGCGAGGAATGCAGAATAAAGTATCCCAAACTAGAGGTAATAATGACTCAAAGAACAGGAAATCCGATGGATAACTGTGAGTGTGTATGGACAGGCTTGAAATGGATAAAATGCAAGGAATACAGAAGTGATATGGAAAAAGGAGAATTACTGGTGATAGGATGGCATAGGGTGTGGGCATGGCAAAAAGCTTGTGGTTTAGTAAGCAGTAGTTGGAATGCAACAAGTGTGGGCCTAGATAATGACAATTATCTAAGACAGATAAGCAACAGCAGTATTGATTATTCCTTGACGTCAATATGTAATAAATAATAAACCTATTATGGAAGGTGAAACAGAAGATCTACCGGCACGCAGATTTACTTTGGAAATCAAAGTGATTGTGAATTTGACCACAACATCGGAACCTGAATTACTCGCCTGTGCCGTTGAAATGGAACTGGCTAGGGAATAACGTTGCAGGGTTCTTCTTGAGTCAGGAATTTCCGTTGGAAATTAAAGGGATGGAAAACTCCCATTAATTGTTTTTTTTTATTTATCAGGAATTATGAAATTGGATAATGGAGAAAAACGTGAAGACTGGGCAAGAAAAAATTAAGAAATGGAAGGAACTATGCCTGCCCAAACCAGTATTACTTGGAATTTTGATAACAGGGACCATAGTCCTAGCAGGAATATGGCCCTTAGTTGATTTTGCTACACAATTGATAGTAGTAGACCAAATTTACATACATGAAATAACAAATTGTACTATAGTAAATATAAAAATACAAAATTGCAAAAAATCTACTTTACAAGAATGTAGCAAATGTTCAGAGATATTAAATGCCTTCAAAGTTGGAAATGATACAATGATAAAATGTAGATTGAGAAAGGACATGTTTAATATTACTCAAATAAGAAAAATATGGATTTGGCATAAGAAAAGCGGGATAGAATATGTAGGTCCTGGAGAGAAACAAGAGCAAGAGCAGGTAAAAATAGATAACAAAAAATATCAAATCAACACAAGTATGCATAACAACCTAAGAGACAGGAATTAAAAATAAACTAATTACAAACCTTCCAAATCCTGTATTAGTTTTTGAAGGGGAATGTTGTAAATATTTTTACAAAAAAATAAATATACAATGTATGACACCCCTACAAATCTAAAAGACCCTTTTCCATGGATAAAATGGCATAGTAAGACCAACAGAACAGCAAAAGTGATTATCAGGCCTGGAATGTATTCTGGCCAAAAGAAAACCTTATACCAAATAAAAGTGAGCATGACAAAATACTGGGAGAAATCTCAGAGCAAAAGATACATAAATGTACAGGAGAAGAGTATAATTGGGAATTGCATAGTATGTGGTGGAAAAAGGCCTTAGATGGTTATTTTCAGATTATAAAAGATCAAAATTGCAAAACTATGACTAGATATGAAGGACAATTCATCAAAGGTCAAGGAGAATATCAAGTAACTCCTTGTCCATGTAATGAAACAAGTGAAAAATGGATTTGTGGAGATGATTATAGAGCCAGAGCAGGATTAACCTGGGATAAGGAAAAAGAAAGTAAACATTGGTTATCTTTCTGGAGAAATACTGGTGGATTTACATGGCAAGGAATAAAATCACAAATTATGGAGAAAAATCCAGAATTATGGAAACAAATTTTAACAGAAAATGGTACAGAAACAGATCAGATGGTCTTGCAGTTTAGATTGTTATAAAAGGACCTTTGGTTAAAACATCTGGAGGAAAAGACAGTCATTATGGTATGATGATACAATATGAAAATAGATGGTTGTATGAGTATTACCCAATGCCTATAGTAGAGTACGACATCCTAATATAACGGGAAGAATATTCTGGGTGATACCCACATATATCCCAGAATATCATAATAGTAAAAATATTATGAAAGCTGAATACAGATTATCCTATGACCTGAGGCAACTATCCTATGACCTATCCTATGATTATGAGGCAGATAGAGTTTATACAGTTATGAATGTTGGATGGTCCAATGTCTACACCAAAATTGATTATAATATAAGAAGGAATGACCTTAATCAAGGGATTAATAGATTGTTAGCAAAAAGAATTACAACAACCTTACCAATATTTATGGGGAATATGTGGGATTTTAACAACAAAGATATATACCTTTAGCTCCATGGTACTGGCTTGTTGCCAGACTGCAATATGCTGAATAGAATGCAGGATTTAGACAATGGACTACTGAAGACTGGAAAGATTTAGGAAGAAGAGTTATGCAAGGATGGATCTTAGATAGAAAAGCCTTAGAAAAAAACAACAACTACAGTGATAGATGGAGGGCAAGGTGTGTGGATAACAGTAATGAGAGTGGTTAAATGGATTGTTGATAATCGGTATGTACTAATTTTGGTAGGAATAATAATAGGAATGTTAATTGTAGGAGAATTAACAGTCGTTAATGGATTGCAAAAAAAATTTCATAAAGAGGTGCACATGTTGCAATATTCTAACCTGCAATAACCAGATCGATGACCAAGCAAAATTGCAAGAGTCTTTGCTGAAAAGAGGAAGTAGAAAACTGAATATAAAGATGCCAAAGAGACATAGTTGGTACTAACCTTTTGAAGAGACTTTAAAGAACTCATCTTAAGCAGTTAAAAAATATGGCAGAAAACAACACCAATGAGACTATACGGTCATGATCAAGGGAATAGATATCCCAAGTTTAGTTGGGATACTGGTAATGCAATTTTATTTAATAATTTGGTTAGGAATAATGATCAGAGATAATTTTAAAGTCAAAAGCACAATAGGAATTGTCTTAATACACATGATATAAATTGTATATAACAAATGAATTATGGGTGATATTATGCTGATTTTGATTTACCGAAGCAAAAAGCTACTGGTGATGTTTACTTACTTAGAGAAGCTTGTTTTGTTTGGTGAAGTAGTCAGTCTTGTATCATGTCTAGTGGGTTATTATTGGCCTAAAATGTGGTATTTATATGGCATTTTGACAGAAGAAATTGTATTAGGGAAGTTATCCAAATCACTAAAGAATGTACCAATGCCAAATTGAAGCAGTGGAAAATTATTACCATTATTAAATGGATATTAGGAGCTGTAATTTTAGGTGTTAATGCCATGTTGGGAATGCAAGGAAGTAGTGCAGGCAAATGTTATTTAGAAGGGGGGAAAAAATTATTACTGTGATATACGAAAAATGAAATTGTCTGATTAATTAAATGTATTAAGAAATAACCTAGTACAAATATAATAAGGGTAATAGAAGTAGAATAGAATAGAAGTGGTGATTATTTGTAATAAAAGTGAGTTAACAAATACTGTATGAGGGCTTGAAGTAATAAAATCAAAGTTTTTGTAAATGCTTTGCCAGTAAGGTACTGTAAAGAACTTTTCAAAAATTTAAAATAAGATTGGGATGTTTTATCTCATAGACAGAAGCATTGCTGGACATGGTGGAAGAGATGGAATCCCAGGAGTCCAGAAGGAAGGTGGCGGCCAAGGTCTTGCTATAGACCCAAATACTAATCACTGGACACTGTAAAAAGTTGGGAGAGGCCGTACCTTTATTTGTCCTCACATGGACAGATATCCAAAGGATATCCAAAGGGAGAGCACATAGGAGCATGCCAGCATGAAATAACTGATGCATCGCTATTGCGAAGAGAATTTGGTCAATGCCTTACTGTGGTGAAGCAGAGTACAAGAATTTGGCCCCAAAGTGAAGTTATAAGAGATACAGTTATAAGACAGGATGTGTTGAAACCTAAAAAAAGGAAAATTTGAAAGATCAAAGATTACATGAATGCTAAAAATAATGAAATTGAAACAAGGTTTATATAGAATTGATGAAGAACATAGCATAGTAATGTCAGGGTTATGTCTTGTTTTATCTGTGTTTGTTTTACAATGAGTTTTATGTTTCCTTGTTCCTGCTCTTGGTTTGTTTCATTAGTTATTGATTGATTAGCTGACACCTGTTGTTGATTTCTTTGAATAGTTTGATCTTTTTAAGCTCTGTGTTGCATTCAGTTCAGTGTTGTTGTTACATTGTGCGTGGTTAACCTGCCCAAATATCCATTGCCAAAATAATGAGATTGATAATAGATTGACAGGTCTCCCTCACTGAACCAATTAGGGTCTGGTTAAGGGAAAAAATTGTTGATATTTTTGATTTATTCAGAACATCTGATACTCCATTTTACTGATAATTGCAACATTTTTTACTTCAAGACACATATAGTAGACCTATCAAAATTTTATTCATAAATTCGTAGGTCAGTAAAGACACCATCTTTCCATCTTGTGTTATTTCAGATTTGAATTTTAGTGTATTTGCATTTGGGGAATTTGTGAGTGTCTCAGCATTGCACTTTGGTACAGTACATGTACTTCCAGCGACGGTCTCTGAAAAACATTTAACAATACATCTTTTTAGTATTGGAAAATGCATGTTCACAAATCATATTTTCATCACCCTTTTCACTGAAAACCTTATAAAATCTATATTCAAATTAATCAAATATTCAAGAGAGGAAAAAACTGAAAATTTTGTTCTTCCTGAAAATATTATAAATCTGCTGCTTGTTTGAAACATTTCTGATTGGTCAATCATGGTGTTCTGCACTATATAATGACCACAGTCATTTCAGTTGACCATGCCCATGTATTTATTTGGTAAGCAGCCTCATAATGTGCAGCTAGCCGGTCATTAATGTAATATAAACTGTTTCAGGTACACCTTGTTAAAGGATTAGTTCACTTTCAAATGAAAATTACCCCAATCTATAGTCACCCTCAAGCCATCCTAGGTGTATCATCTTTCTCATGAACACAATCGAAGATATATTAATAAATATCCTGACACATCTAAGCTTTATAATGGCAGTGAGTGGGATCAATGTGTATGAGCTGAAGTGATGTTTGTGTAAAAAAAAAAAAAAAAAAAAAAAAAAAAATCCATATTTAACAAGTTGAAGTAAAATATCTAGCTTCCGCCAGATACCTTCCGTATTCTACTTACAAAGAAAGTGTAAAAGTCACAGTTCAAAAGCTTACGCTACGTCCTACGCCTTCCCTGTTCAACTTATGGAAAAAGTTTAACTGACGCAACTCCATATATATATATATATATATAGATATATATATATAATATATATATATATATATATATATATATATATTTTACACAAATGCATCACTTCACTTCAGAAGGCATTATTAACCTCCCGGAGCTGTGTGAAGTATGTTGACGGATGGATGTGGATTGAGGCACTTTCTTCAGCTCATACTTGTTGATCCCTCTCACTGCCATTAAGCTCGGATGAGTCAGGATATTTATTAATATTTCTCCAATTGTGTTCATCAGAAAGAAGAAAGTCATATACACCAAGGATGGCTTGAGGGTGAGTAAAGCTTGGGCTAATTTTCATTTGAAAGTGAACTAATCCTTTAAGGTTTATTTATTGATAATCACTATTGTTCCTCACTTATATAACATTAGACAATATTCAACATGTATTATTTTGAGGAGCTGTACTTACTCGTGTTTATTTTCATGGTAGCTTTCAGCACCGACCAGGTAGTTCTGGTTTGGTACGTTCCAGTGGAAATACTCATCAAACCAGTTCACATAAGTAGTCCACTCACAGTTGGCAGTACAGTGGCCGTTACTTCTACAGCAGTAAAACTGCCACCTGTGTGGAAAAAAATGCTAATGACATCAGCTCAGGTGAACTTGCGAAAAATGTCAAAACCAGTCCAAAAACAGAGCTCACCGTCTGTCCTCATGCTTGTTGTTGTGGTAGCTGCTCATTCCTGCCATGAAGTGGTGTGGTGGACACACAAAGGTGAATGGTTGGTCAAAATCATTGGCGTAAGGTGACAAGAAACAGTCTGAACCCGAATTAAAGGTGTCTTTACAACCAAACTCCCACAGCCTGTCCTCATGATGATTATGATGTTCGCTTTGGTTTCATTAGGCAGGGAAACAGTGAGGGACAAATGAATTATAACTTGATTGTTGTGATTATAGATAAGTACATAAGTGTTGCATTTCATAATGAGAATGTTACTATTAAAATGGAATATTGACTCTTATTCAGTTCCAAACCAAATATGATACTTTTAATACTTGCCAACTTTTTTCAGGGATTACAAGCTAAATAAATGAATCACAAATTATATTTTATTACCAATATCATCCATGATTTTAGTGTAAACTGTGTTTGGACACAACTATATTCATTGACTATATGCATATTCATGCTTTCTACTCACCTCTTTATGTAGGATATTGACTGTCCTGGAGGGCACTTAAAATCTAGAGGCTGATCATAGCTGTTTTCCCAGCGTAATTCTGTAGAGTTTGATTCAGACTGAACACTTAACACCAAGCATATCTATTGATTTTAAAAACAAACAGTTTTTCTTAATGTTTCTCACCTTGTCCATTGGCCAAGACACTGGTCAGCAGTAGAAATAAAGCAGCTCTCCTCATGGTGTTGTGGTGTGAAATTACAAGACAAACCTACGGCTTTTATAAAGACCTCGGGTGACCTCAGTGTGTTACTTAACACATGGGATCTAATCACGTTTGAACAGGTGGGACTGATTTTATCTTCTATATTTCAAGGTGATTTCTCAAAAAAAGACCTGCTGTCCTTAAAAAAAATAACAAGCCAGTATAAAAATGCAGAAAGTACAAATAAGTCTTTAAAAAAAGTGATTACCATCTAACTGTGAGTTTTACAGATATACAGCACAAACCTCCCTGCCATTTCTACTCCAAAGTTTATGCCAGGTCAAATTAAACTTATGTTATTGAAACTTTTGGAGCATCTTTCACATAGTTCTGCCAAAGCGACTTGCATAAGATGTTTTGTTTATTTTATCAGCCTGTATTAGGGAATTTTATCATCTGTGAGAAAATGTACACCTTACATTTTAGAGTAAACATAGATAACCAGAGCTGTACATTAAATATTACTATTTTAGTTTTGTGTTGGGTGCTTGATTTTGAAAACTAAACTTATGTTTCCTGAGGAAAGGCTAAGGGTTGTTGTTGTTGTTGAGAGAAGATAAATACTTCACATTATTTATTGAAAATAATGAAAGAATCAGCAAAATTTTCAAATAAGTACACTCATAATAAATCATGAGACATTCATTAAGAATGTTTTATTCATTAAAAATAATAAAAAAGAAGAAGTGTGGTGTTAAATGTGCTAACCAATGTAAACTATTGCATTATTTAATAAATTAAATAAGAACTGATCAGTAAAGTAAAAATATTGTCTACTGGCACACTGAAATCATTAAGACTAGCATTCAAATACAATGGTTTTTGGGCTGCTTTTGGTTGCAGGTAAAACATGGATTTTGCATATTCAAATCATTTATAATTCACATAACATAACAATGTCATGGAGTCTTATAACTGAGTAACACTGTGACAAACTCACTTACATTCACTTACTTACAAAATCATACAGATTACATTCATTCCATTTTCTGTTCTCTCTCTTTGTCACACATTTATGCATATCAGTGACATAGTGAGATACAGTATCTGTGATATCTTTCAGAGGGATGTTTCTTTGGAGTCTCTGATCTCTGTGACGGGTGGCTGGAAAGACAGGATCTCTGTAAAAGTGTGACCTGCAAAGTGAGAGACAGAAATGACATTGAATCAGCAGTAACAATCGAATTCTAATTCTGCTGCCTTCCAGCATCATTCATTTCTTTCACACCTCTCCCAGCTAAAAAAATATGTTCTAAGAATGCTTTGCTAATGTTCCCGTTTAGTTATGAAAACATTATTTCTGAATGTTCTCTAAACGTTCAAAACGTCCAGTTTTTAAATGTTTTTTTTTCTTTTTTTTTTTTGATTATGTGAATGTTAAAGGTTAATGTTAATTTATCATTTTGCAAACATTATTGGAATGTTAATTTTGAATGTTAGAAACATTTTAACATTTTGTTAGACAATTATCCAACTAAAACTTAAGGGAAAAAAAAAAAAAACATTCCATGAATGATGTATAAATAACGTTTTTTTGCTAACATTTTGATAACATTATTAAAGACCAGATAATTTTGAAAGAACATTCTATTAACGTTACTGGAAGAACCATGTCAGAACATTAGCTAAAGTTCTGAGAACATTCCCTGTTTGCTGGAATTATTCTTCCTTAACCTCAAGCATAGAAATCAAACCTAGCAATTCTCTTATTTTAGTTATTAACTGTCAAGACTTCATCTCATACGTTTCCATTGCTCCAGAGGCAGTTCTGTGTTGTCCATGGAGTGGTCATACGGCAGGGCCTCCGTCTCTTCCTCAGGCTCTCTAAACTCTGTAAACAGGGGGAGCTCAAGCGCCTCTGCAGCGCTCAGACGTTTGTCTGGATCCAGAACAAGCATCTGCTCCAGAATGCTCACCGCTGAAAAAGATACACATTAGACATAAATAACTCATAGAAAAACCTTACAATTGACCCATTACCATCCATAATTGCAAATTTAACATTTGCTCAAAATTGTAATATCACCAAATTGTAATATTGCATATCCCCTGTGTTCAAGAGAACAAAATCGTCATTGTGCAAAATATCTGTAATCAAAATGGAAGCTGCTGCAATTGGAGAAGCCACTGTGGCTTCCCCCCATAAATGTCTTGTGCCTGGAGGTGGATGCCAGGTGTTTAGAATCGTAGTCGTGTGAGACAGTTGTGGGATGTCATTAAACATTTCAGAATGACCCAACCAACATGTGAGATGTTGTGCAATGAATTTGGTCCACTGCTTAGTCCAGTTGTTCAATCACATCCTTAGTTGAGGCAAAGTCAAGTGAGTTTTTTGTTGGCATTGAGGGATTTTGAGTTTGGTGTTTCCATCCAGTGTTTTTTAAGCTATATCCCAAAATCTGCATAAAAATGGATAGATCGGGGTGTCCAATCCTGCCCCTGGAGGGCCTCTGTGTAGCTCCAACCCTAATTAAACACACCTGAACCAGCTAAACAAGGTCTTGCTATAGGCTAGAAAGTTCTAGGCAGGTGTGTTGAGGCAAGTTGGAGCTAAACTCTGCAGGACAGTGACCCTCCAGGACCGAGTTTGGACACCTCTGGGATAGATGAAAACATAGCTAACATAGCGAAGGAAATAAATAGCTTACCCTCTGTGCTGGCTTTGAAGAAAATAGTGTTTAAGTCTTTCTTTGGTACTTTAGGTAGACCTCTGATGTAGTTTTTGGCCTGTATGGATGAAAAAAAACATGCATCAATTGTGCATTTCCGTGTCTAAATGTAGGTAAAGTAGTGTTTCTTTTTATATGTTAAACACTCACATCTTGGCTTTGTAGCTTCACTATGAAATCTGGCGCTGGTGTTCCTGTGATTTTCATGATCTCTCTTAGCTGGTCCAAGTCTACAAGTCTATGTCAAGGATTCAGTGAAAGAATAGAGGCAGTGCAATCCATTTTCTGCAGTTAAATCTGTGTGATCTCTACTGTAGATTGTAGTAAACCATTTCTGGCAAAAGATAAGTCAGTTCAGTTGTTTGTAAATGCCATGATTGCTACTGTGATGCATGTAAATACACAGGCAAAGAACAACATACAGTTATCAGTTTTCCATTAAATGTAATCATTCGGGTAAAAATCAAAACACTAAAACACATGAAAGCAGAAATTGTTTAGGTTATATTATGAGGAAAAAGATACGGTCATTTCCTTTAAAAAGTGGCCTTCCAAGCAACATCTCTGCCATGATGCAGCCCACTGACCAGATATCAACTAAAACAGAAAAGGAGTGTTTGAATCAGTCAATAAAAGTCTGTAAATCAGTCAATCAAAAGTCAATGGGGCTGCATCCAAAATCGCATACTCTCTTGAGTAGGTAGCCTACTTATTTTGAATCGGTAATTACTTCATGAATGCTAAAAATATATGTTCTAAATAGTATGAATGTGTGTAGTATGAATGTATTTTCATGTCATTATCATGTGACCTACCAGCGTCAGTTATGTCACTCACTTTACTGCCATTTAAAAATCCTCTCCTGTGGCCTCATGGGATAGTAAAGTGTCCATCGTATGCACACTTCAGAATCTCACCGGAAATAGTAAGCAATTCGAGTACTTTTTGTCTACAACTGTTAATTCGGACATACTTATTTTGTCACATACTGTTTTTCGCCTAATATATAGTAGAGAATTAGGGTGAATTCAGGGTGATTGGGACACTTTGAGATTAATTGGAAAAAGTGTCTCAATCAACCTGAATTCACCCTATTTGTTTTCGGATGCAGCCCAAGACTCCACTGTGCCACATTGTGATGACATACAGTGACATCTAGTGGTTAGGGATATAATAGCTACATATATTTTGTCTCTAGTGGTAGTTCTGTATCTTACCTGTTTGTGAGTAATGCATCCAGTTGAGGATAACCTCTGGTGCTCTGTACCAACGAGTCACCACATAACCTGTCATTTCTGAATCTGCCTGACGTGCAAGTCCAAAGTCCAGGATCTGCACACATTTTACAAATGTCATGAATGTTGAGCAGACCAATATTTGTAATCTTATATTAAAAATTATGAATCCTAAATAAAAGTTGTTTATATATATATACAATATACAATGGGTACGGAAAGTATTCAGACCCCCTTAAATTTTCACTCTTTTTTATATTGTAGCCATTTGTTAAAATCATTTAAGTTCATGTTTTGTCCTCATTAATGTACACACAGCACCCCATATTGACAGAAAAACACAGAATTGTTGACATTTTTGCAGATTTATTAAAAAAGAAAAACTGAAATATCACATGGTCCTAAGTATTCAGACCCTTTGCTGTGACACTCATATATTTAACTCAGGTGCTGTCCATTTCTTCCTTGAGATGGTTCTACACCTTCATTTGAGTCAGCTGTGTTTGATTATACTGATTAGACTTGATTAGGAAAGCCACACCTGTCTATATAAGACCTTACAGCTCACAGTGCATGTCAGAGCAAATGAGAATCATGAGGTCAAAGGAACTGCCTGAAGAGCTCAGAGACAGAATTGTGGCAAGGCACAGATCTGGCCAAGGTTACAAAAAAATTTCTGCTGCACTTAAGGTTCCTAAGAGCACAGTGGCCTCCATAATCCTTAAATGGAAGACGTTTGGGACGACCAGAACCCTTCCTAGAGCTGGCCGTCCGGCCAAACTGAGCTATCGGGGGAGAAGAGCCTTTGTGAGAGAGGTAAAGAAGAACCCAAAGATCACTGTGGCTGAGCTCCAGAGATGCAGTCGGGAGATGGGAGAAAGTTGTAGAAAGTCAACCATCACTGCAGCCTCCACCAGTCGGGGCTTTATGGCAGAGTGGCCCGACGGAAGCCTCTCTCAGTGCAAGACACATGAAAGCCTGCATGGAGTTTGCTAAAAAACACCTGAAGGACTCCAAGATGGTGAGAAATAAGATTCTCTGGTCTGATGAGACCAAGATAGAACTTTTTGGCCTTAATTCTAAGCGGTATGTGTGGAGAAAACCAGGCACTGCTCATCACCTGTCCAATACAGTCCCAACAGTGAAGCATGGTGGTGGCAGCATCATGCTGTGGGGTGTTTTTCAGCTGCAGGGAAAGGACGCTGGTTGCAATCGAGGGAAAGATGAATGCGGCCAAGTACAGGGATATCCTGGACGAAACCTTCTCCAGAGTGCTCAGGACCTCAGACTGGGCCGAAGGTTTACCTTCCAACAAGACAATGACCCTAAGCACACAGCTAAAATAACGAAGGAGTGGCTTCACAACAACTCTGTGACTGTTCTTGAATGGCCCAGCCAGAGCCCTGACTTAAACCCAATTGAGCATCTCTGGAGAGACCTAAAAATGGCTGTCCACCAACATTTACCATCCAACCTGACAGAACTGGAGAGGATCTGCAAGGAGGAATGGCAGAGGATCCCCAAATCCAGGTGTGAAAAACTTGTTGCATCTTTCCCAAAAAGACTCATGGCTGTATTAGATCAAAAGGGTGCTTCTACTAAATACTGAGCAAAGGGTCTGAATACTTAGGACCATGTGATATTTCAGTTTTTCTTTTTTAATAAATCTGCAAAAATGTCAACAATTCTGTGTTTTTCTGTCAATATGGGGTGCTGTGTGTACATTAATGAGGAAAAAAATGAACTTAAATGATTTTAGCAAATGGCTGCAATATAACAAAGAGTGAAAAATTTAAGGGGGTCTGAATACTTTCTGTACCCACTGTATATATATGTAAAATAAGTGAAACTTCAGCTTTTGAGGAAAGTTGATGTAGAATTCTTCATTTAAAACTGCACCATAGACCGTGCTGGTTTAATACCTTCAGCTCACAGTCCTGGTTCACTGCCAGATTTCCTGGTTTGAGATCCTGAGGAACAACAACCAAAGTACACATTAACAAAAAACACAAGACTAATAATACATCCAAAAAGAAAGTAAAATACTCCTATTTATTATTATATATAGGCTACTCTGTTTTTAAAGAAAATTCTAACCACAATATCAATTCATCAATACATGCCTCCATAAATTTTCTCAGGGATGAGAAAAGGGAAGGGATGGACAGAGGATGAATGAAAGTCAGGGTTGAATGAAGTGGTCACCCAACCCCCTCTATGCATCTTATTAAACTTTCAGAGGTCACATACCCTGTGAATGATCCCGGCTGAATGAATGTACTGTGGAAAAAGAGCAAGACAGAGAGATTTATAGATACCACAAAACTATAAAGAAGGACAGAGTGTGTATATCTGTGTCTAACCTTGAGACCCCTTAGTATCTGATAGACCAGAAACTGCACTCTGTCCTCAGATAGTCTCTCCATCTTCATCAGCTTTCCCAGATCAGTTCCCATAAACGGCATCACCAGGTAACTGAGGGAAAAGACATTAACTGCTGTTCCATTGTTGTTCTGTAGTTCTGTACTTTTAATGAACATTTAATCTATGTTAGTTATTAATGTTAATGTAAAAATCTAGTACATTTATAATGTCTGCTTTAAAACTTAAAGACTCACGATCCACAAGATTTTCCACCGGTCACACATCCCCAATAACCTGTCAAGTTGGTTAGAATTCGATATTAGGGAGCATGAACAACATTAACAGCGTGAATATATATCAGATTTCTCATAGAGATGGAGGCAAAACAGGGGTATGGGAAAATAGTTAACGTACATTCTCATGTTTCATGTGCTTGAGGAGTCGTAGCTCTCTGTAAGCACGTTTGGCGAATAGTTTGGACTGGAATGGCCGGTGGAGTTTCTTGATGGCCACACGCACTCCTGTCTTCCGATCAATGGCTGAACTTTGGATAGAGGGAGAGGAATAAGATCAATTCTTGACACATGTTCTTATAACACTTTGCAGTAACCACTTATAAGATAACTGGGGTGTTAAAGTACAGTGAAATAGACTCCATCCGTAGACATATTACATGTTCATGTTGATTGCGTTTTTCTACGTCAACGTCTGGACCCTAAAAAGAGGTTGTGGATTGAGTGTTGTGTGCAACAGGTTCATTACTCAATCTGAAACTTGAGCAACTTGGACAAGTGAAGAATCTATTAAAGCGGAAAGCCTTCTGAAGACCAGCACAATGTCTTTAATTCAGCAACTTCTGCTTGTTAAACGCAGACAATGGCATCAGCAGGGAGGCTTTGTTATGTGACCTCTTGTCTTGCAAAGGGAGAAAAGTTTACAGAGGTTTCACAGTTTCGTCCAGATAAGCCAGGAAAATGAAGAAAACAGTTGGAATTGTATGATGTACCTAATTAAAAAAAACAATGCCTATCTATCAACGTTCATTGCAGAAATATCCTCCTTTCTACTGAAGTTACAAGGTTCTGCATTCTTTTAGCATGTAAAGTAATTTTAACAGCTGATAATTAAACAAAAACGCCTCGATTTATGGGGGTTTGGGGGCTCTAAACAAAAGGTTGGGGGTCTGAAATGTATGTGTTTTCAGTAAACTTTCTGCAGCTACAACTTTACAAGTTAATCTTAGTTCACATAGACTAGATGCGTTCGACTGAGGTAACCACAGCAACAGTACGACGCTCGAACGCATTCATTTTAGATCAGTATCGCACGGTACTTGAAAATAAACAAACATGGTTATTATGAATTTGTAAAATATATTTGTATAAATACTACTACCAATACCAATACTACCATAGTATGGAAATACCACAATCTTTAGGAAAGCTTTATTGCGCAAGACGATACTAAACTTTTTAAGTCAACCCCTGAAATTAATTGAATAATTCTGACACTTTAAATAGCCTACTAACTTTATACTTACCAGACCGTTCCGTATGCTCCGGTTCCTATCTGAATAAGATCTCTGTATCTCTCCGGCACGTCCCAAACGGTTCTGTTTATGTCCTGGCGATAAAATCCTGCCCTGGTTCGCAGTGACATTCTCAGAGATTGTTGAAAGTATATCTTTCACATGTGAAACTGTCCTTTTTACGTTCTCATCATTTATCGAGAATTTTGATTAAGAAGCTCTTACAGAAAGAGCGCAAGCGGAGCGCAACTTGGTAGAGCACCGGTAGATTTTGGGGGCGGTTCAAAGTTTCCACAATTACGCACTGGAGACGCGCTGAATCCACTCTAGAACATCGTATAGCAGCTTTATCGGGATGTTATCACTTATCAGGTTTGTGAATGAGGTTTAACTGACTCCCTTTAGTTTTAAAATACCTAACACCGTGATGGTTTCGGGAAAAGTTATTTTTTTTTTATTAAGAGAGTGGGTGAGGGGACGTGGCTACATGCTGGTGGGACTGGCCGACTCACAAAGGGAGAAAGACCTAAACAGTTCCACTGAAACCGCTGAAGGCAGTTTTTAACTTTGTTTTAAAGGCATGCAGGAGACCAGGAGGAAGGTGGAGATATTAAGGGCAAAGTGCTAAGTCCACATAACCAGGACATCTGAACAACATCACAAAACTAACACTCGGTTTGTACTAAGTAGTATATTTTATACTAATACACTGTACTATATTGAAGGCAGGGCAGTTGTTGATAGTGGTCATTTGCACAAAATGTAAATGTGAGAATCCACGCCCATTTTACCATTCAACTTCAGATGATGGGAACTAGTTTCATGACATCAAAGGTGCATTGTAGTCATTCAGGATATTCCAAAACATCTATTGAGAACAAATATTGAGAACAAATATTGAGAAATAACTGTGATGCTAACCTTGGTTTACCACTTCCTGAAATGCAGTTTCCTATTTTGAAAAAAAAAAACACATTCATTCTGTAAACATCTGTTGCTGTTCCTCAAATACGTTTCAAAAATTGTGTAATTCATTTTAGCAGACAGAAAAAAAACATCCAGAAGACTGAATTAAAATTGCTTACTCAAAAAAAAAACAAAAAAAAAAAAACAAACAAAAAAAAAAAACATAAGAACTAGGACTGTTGACCAGGGTCATTTCATTTTCAAGCATTTTTGTCATTATTTTCATAAATAATTATATTTTTACATTCCTAAATTTGTATATATATATATATTCAATTTGCGTAAAATAAAAGCACTACAACAAATTTATACATGTTTTTTCCATTTAGCAATGTTTTTTTTTTTTTGTTTGTTTTTGCATTATTTTCATGACAATCAAACACATTTTTCTCAGTTGATAATGTCACAATGCAAAAATAAATACATAAAATCCCATAGTGGTCCTAAAAGTAACTTTCTTTATGCAAATTGTATTACTTTCTTTTTAATTTTGGATGAAATACAACCCCTTGACAGTTCTATGATGGATTTTGTGAGATTGACCCAAACATATATGAATATTGACAATTGACTTGTACTATAGGGAAAAAATGGATGTGGAAACCTATTATATATTACAATAAAGGACATTAAAGGGCCTACTGGCCCTTTAAATAACTTAAAAAAAAGAGAAACAGTTTGATACATTGTCCAGCATATGTTGATTTTTTTTTTTTTTTAAACAAAACTGAATCAGTGCAAACACACATGATGCTTTTGAGGTATATTATATTCAAATATCCTTGCAGATGCAAAATAAGTAAAGACAGATTATGTAACTGATTCAATTTTATGCAGACTTTTGTACATTGATGCATATATGAACTTTTTAAGACGCACATCCCACTCCGTCCAACATTGTAAACATATTTATCTCCAGTGTGGCCTTCTCATCATCTTGCTTGGTTTATTTTGGTCTTACACGAAAGACACCATACCCTGCTTTCACCTAGATGCCTCATATCAAATATAAAAACACTCAAAACACACAACTCTGCACACACACACACCACACACACACACATACACACAACATGCACCTTGTAATACATGTTAAAATGTTAATACATTGTGTTTATATTCCAACAATACCAGTCATGTTTTGCTCTTAATTAAATGTGTGTATGAACACACACCACCATACAGGAAGGGCATCATGCCTTGGAAATACATTGTCATTGTCTCTGGTTGGACTGCAGTCTGTTCATATCCAACAATCCTGTAGTTTGTATATTTGAAAGACGGACAGTGACGAGGGTGGTATCTTCCTGGATTGTAGTTACGCTCAGTTTTATTGTTCAACCTGAAGACTTTCAGTTTTTTTGGGAGGGTCTTTGAAATTGTTTACTTCCTCGAAAACCAGCTCTGTGGAGAGGGAAAGAGAGCATGAATTCCATTGTCACTGTATCAGCTCCAAAATTTAAGTTGAAATATGTGACAAAAATATAAAAAAATAGTGTTGATTGTACATTACAAGGCAGGCAGATCATGTTTACATTGATCTTCCGAACAAATAAATAGCTTCAGCATGGCGGTGTTTAGTGTAAAGATAATACGTTTACAACATGTAATGTAAGACTCCCTCCTCACCCTTCCACTCCTCCAATGTGCGATCCTTGCTCTCATGGGTCTGATCATACGGAGGTGCCTCCGGTTCATCTTCAGGATCATGGTATTGGGAAAAGTACGGATGGCACAGTGCTTCACTGGCTGAGATCCTCCCGTCACAGTCTAATACCAGCATTTTCTTCAACAGATCAACCGCTAAAGGGGTAAAATAATATGATTTTTTTTGACAAATTAATTTTTTTTTTTAATATTCTTTGTTATACTTAATTGTAAAATTATGTTCGCCTCACCCATTGGATTTGCCCCCCTAAATATCTTCCCCAGGTCCTGCTGGGGCATGTGTGGAAGAGACTGGATGTACTTCTGAGCCTAGATGCATAATACCAAAAAAAAAAAAAAAAGATCAGAGGTTAAACTTTGCTTTGAATTTATGAATTTTTTTTAAAACGTAGCATTAATGCATTGATAGTATTTATAAATGAAACCAATATCCGAATGATTGGTCTCTTCTCACATGTTCGGAGGATATCTTCTTCAAAACGTCAGGGGTGGGAGTGCCTACCATCTCCATGATTCTCTTTAACTGATCAATATCTGAAGAAATGATGTTAAAGATTATATTGATCAGCATCATATCCTGATCTAGATCACCTAGATGTATTGTTATGAATGCTTAGGACTTTAAGGGTGTTTGGTTTGATTAAAACAAACTCTGGTGCAATTACTCTGTCTGTGCGTTTTGAATAAGTGTGAACGCTGCCATCTGAACCCTGGCGCGCACCAAACAAGTGGACTGAGACCGCTGAAAAGTTAGGTCTTGGTCTGCTTCCAAACGAACTCTGGTGCGGTTCGAAGACATGTAAACGAACCAAACAGGACATGCTGTCACAAGATGTCAACAGAAGGTTCAAGCATACCTGTTTTTTCTTCATCACAGTCGCAATGTTGCCCATCACAGTTTGGTACAGGCATCTCCTCGCAGCAAATCTTTGTTTGAGTGTGTGATGGAGGGATTCCTGCCGCTCTTTTGACTCCTTTGCACATTTTATAAGCTCTTCACGAGTTGTCAACATACCATCATATGTACGCATATGCAGTGAGTGCATTTAGCCCAGCACACAGCATTGTTTTGGATGTTCAACAAGTTCTGTCGCAAAATATATGTCATAAAAGCCGTTTTTGTATCTTTAGGTTCGGTGTTAAAAATAACAGTTTGAACGCAAAGTGAACCAGAACTAAATTTTCTTTTTTGGACCAAAAGAACCAAGAGAACTGAACTACAAGTGTGAACACACCCAGATTCTTCAGCCCAATTTGCAGCTGAAAGTCAAGTCTAGCATAGAGAATTGACCGTCTGATGCATTAGTCTTTAGAACTGGATTTCTAGTTCCTTACAGTCAGCTGCTATAATTTAATTTGAACCACTTAGACTTTCCTCACCTGCCTTACAGGAAGCAAGACTCACTCAAAAACCACACATAATCACACTAAGAGGAGGTTTAAGTGGCTCTCATGAACGAAGGATACAATCGTTGCCAGGAAACAAAACCTTCCCCTTCAGAAGTTCACCCATGATGCATCCAACAGACCAGATATCCACTGTAAAACAGATATGATTGTATTTAATCAACCAGTTGTACAGAACATATCTATCTATCTATCTATCTATCTATAGTTTTGTAAAGCACAAGTACTTGAGATTGAAGGGTTAGGTTAAGCCCATTTTACCTGTCTGGTTGTAATGCATCCAGTTGAGCATGATCTCAGGGGCTCTGTACCAGCGAGTCGCCACATAACCCGTCATTTCATCATCTGTCTGCCTGGCTAATCCAAAGTCCAGGATCTGACAGTTTTGATAAAAAAAAAATTAGAACCAAAGAAATGCATTGTGGTAATGCGGGAGCATGGAGCTTGTAGACTGAAAAGGCATCAAAAGGGGAGTTTTTCTCACCCTGAGTTCACAATCTTCATTCACCGCTACATTGCTTGGCTTTAAGTCCTGCAGACATGCATACAAATTATAATTGTGACTATTGCATTTTGTTAAAATACGAATTATGCCATTGCATATTGTTAAAACTACTAAAACCAACTATTTTATATTATACAATCACTATGGTGTCCTTTTTTGTAAAGACTCCAGCGGCCTGTAAAGTGGACGATAAAACAAAAACTGTGAAGGAGGAAAGGAAAAGCACTCACTCTGTGGATCAGGCCAGCTGAATGGATGTACTGTTTGTGAGGGAGGAAAAAAAGTCAAGTTGTGAGAAGAGGCAGTAGGTTTATATTCAGTTTATATGTATGTTTGTGAAAAAGAAAAGAACAAAAAATGTGCTTACCTTAAGGCCCCGGAGAAGCTGATAGATGAGGAACTGTACATGTTCATCTGATAGTCTTTGAAATTTGACAATGTTGTTGAGATCTGCTCCCATCAGGTTGGTCACGAGATAGCTAGAGAGAGACAGACGGTCTTAGCTTATATCTGATCTAAGCTTTATAAATCATCACTCACTTGCAAATGCAGTTGTTTGATAACTGGTCAGCTGCAAGTGCAGATGGTTTTAATCAAATCAAACAGGCCATTTTAGCTCCACTGACATCTGATCGCTATTTGATGTGCTCTCAAATGCAGATATTATCACCGGGCAGACACTCACACCTCATTGAATTCTTCAAGAGAAGCTGCCGGGGTGAAAACATCCAGCAGTCCAATAACCTGGATGACAAAAGCATATAACATGAGTGACACAAGTGGCTCTGAATCTCAGAATGTGGTTTGAACAGACCTAATAAACTCCATTCAGATGTTTCATGAAGTGCAGGAATGGATTTACGTGTTTTTGCATGGGTTTCGGGGGACTTACATTCTCATGCTTCATGTGTTTGAGCAGTCTTAGTTCTCTGTATGTTCTTCTGCTGTGGATGAGGGACTGGAAGGGCCTGGAGAGCTTCTTAACAGCCACTTTCTGACGGAGGCGCACATCATATGCTGAGCTAGAGAATGAAGGAGTTATGCAATTATTTGATCCGATTTAGAACTGATGTTTTTGCTGAGACAAATAATTGCCATGATAACAGGATTTTTGGTATGGCTGGTGTGTTCCTGTTAAATTTGACCTTTTACTTCAAATGGTGTCACTTCCTTGTAGCAGTGGACCATATTAAACTCGCTCTTTATGAAAGCACTCGTATGTTCTTTATTGAAGCACATGCTCTGGAGAAACATGTCGAACATGAGTGCAAGACTCTGAAGTAATTAATAAGTACATAGTAAAAGTGCCATTTGTCTCACCTGACTCTAGAGTCATATCAGTTGAGACTGATTAGACTGGCTAATTATTTTAACGTTTCAAAAGGGCAGCTGAGAAATTAGGTGAAACGGAAGCATAAGACATTGAGTCAGCGAATAAAGTAATAATTCCTGCTGTAACTCAGCATTATGAATGTACTTTAGTGTATTAAATAAAATAAATCAAAACATCTGGCAGTTCTTTGGAACTTGGAATTCTTAGATATTCATTAATCAAGATGTGAGATGCAGTCCCGGAGTTTTATCTACAAATGAATCATGAATTTTATTTATTTTTTTTTATTTTATTTTATTTTATTTTATTTTATTTTATTTATTTTATTTTATTATTTTATTTTATTATTTTTATTTATTTAATTGATTTTATTTAAGTTTGTGTTTTCATAATGTAAGTGTGTGTGTACTGTGTATATTTATTATGTATAATTAAGTGCACACACATACATGTATTTATTTAATGAATATTTACATGTATACATGTATATTTATATATAATTTATATTTTTTGGTAAGTATATACATGATACACAGTACACACACACATATATTATGTAAACACAAACTTATTTTGGATGCGATTAGTCGTGATTAATTGTTTGACAGCTCTTATTTTATTATTTTATTTTATAATTTATTTTTATTTTATTATTTTATTTTATTTTGGGCCAAGCAAAAGTAGTGAATCATCCATCTACAAATGAATCGTGCAATATATATGGTTTTATTTCATTTATTTTATGGCCACACTAAAGTCTCAGACTCTGTTAAAGACAAGAGCACCCAACCCCCATTTGGGACGCTCCCTTCCTTTGATTGTACCCCTCCACACACCAGGTCTGCCCAGCCCCCTTCCTTTAAAATAAATCAGCTCTGCTGTGAAGAAGTCAAATAATCACACAATAGAAAGAGGCTTAACGTGAACAATGCAAATTCACAGCTCATTTGAGTAAGAAAGTGTTCGTGGGAGTGTGTGTGAGCGAGAGATTCCTCGGGAATAAAATGACAGACATTTGAATAAGGATTGTTCATCCTTCTAGTTGTGCTTTAATCCTAACAGATCTGAATCTATATTCAAATTAAGATATTACAGGCCCATATCAGGCTTAATTTGAATTGGGATATCGTGACTAAATGACTATTGAATTGTTGGTTTTGCATGCTTTATTAAAGCACTGTGGGACAAGGCTTATTATTAATACAATGCATAACAATAGCTTAATCAAGCCTCTCATGTCAAATGATACACTGCAATGTCTCTATAATCATATCCCCAGGCTGTTAGAAATAGCTGAAGTCAACATGGGATCCAATCAGCAACATTTAAATCCTCTGTGTAAATCCATTGTTAGTGTTTTGCATCTTTTTAATACAGATAATGAAATAATTAGGTCTCAGGTGGTCTCAGGATGTTGTGGGGCATCTGCGTCACTGACAATGAAATGAGCTGCATCGCATATTTTTTCAGAGCTGGCAAACCTCCCAAACAAATGAGAAGGAAAAACTGGTAATAGCTTCCAGGATGACATGTGATGGCCTCAAGGAGTGTTCTTTGCTTCTTTTTTTTTTTCAGATGCCTTTGGGTTTGTGATATTTGTTAGTTAGCTCCATTTAGCATTGTCAACCACAATGTCTTTCAGTACACTAATTTCAGCGGCCGCCTGAAGCAAACAGGCTGTAGTTTAAAAAATAAAGCAAAACAGAGCAGGAAACAGTCATTTTGGATGAAGAGACTTGTTCATTGCAAGTTTAGTAGAGAAATCTGGTTGTATAGATCACTATTAAAGGGATAGTTCACCCAGAAATGAAAAGTCTGTTATTTATTACTCACCCTCATGTTGCTCCAAACCCGTAAGACCTTTGTTTATCTTCGGAAAACAAATAAAGATATTTTTGATGAAATCTGAGAGCTTTCTGTCCCTTAGTTGACAGCTACACAATTGACACTTTGAAGCTTCAAAAAGTTCATAAAGAGATAGTAAAACTAATCCATATAAATTGAGCGGATTAGTCCAAATTTTCTGAATTTAGGCTTTTATTCACATACACATTCATCAACACATACATTAGTTGTGGTAAATGGAAGCTCAAGCATGTTTGCTCCACGTGTGAGAACCAATGAGGTTCATTCTCGTGTTACGCATCACGTTTGAGCTTCTGAAAGAACCAATGAGGTTCATTCTCATGTGACGCATTACATTTGAGTTGGTTTGTTCTTGCACATCAAGCAGATTCGGTTGAGCTTGTTTATGTTCGCTGATCAATGTTTATATGTGAATAAAAGCCTAAATTCAAACTGTTCATCATATAAAGCGATCTTGCCTCTTCAGAAAATTTGGACTAAACCATTCAATTCATATGGATTCGTTTTACGATCTCTTTATGAACTTTTTGAAGCATCAAAGTGTCAGTTGCGTAGCTGTCTATGGAGGGACAGAAAGCTCTCAGATTTCATCAAAAAGATCTTCATTTGTGTTGCAAAGATGAACGAAAATCTTAGAAGTCTGGAACGGAATTTTCATTTTTTTTTTTTACCCTTTAATATGTAAAATATTCATGAAATTATGCCCTCATGAAATTAAGCCAGTGTAGATTTTCTTTCTGTGATAACTAATGAAGAATATCCTCATTATGAGTCTGATTTTGACTAAGTTGTCACAACAGTAGCTTGCAGATGTAATGCTGAGCGGAAACAGCAATGCCCGATTACACAACGATTGTGAAACTTGGCTTGTCTTCAAAAAGTTGGGAAGAGGAAGAGGAAACATGTTTACTTCCAAACATAATTTAGCATATTATCTGGATGAGTATGTAACCTATTGTTGGTACTACAAAAATGACATGACTGACTATGACTATAAAGTACTGATTGACATATTTGCAAATTAGTATAGTGAAAATGGGAAGATACTGAAGCCAGAAGCTGCGTCACCATGGCAACCGTTTCAGTCAGTCACAGCACGAGGGAGGCTGGAGGGCTCTAATGTTGGAGTTGAGATGCTACAGAGTGCAGTGCAATGTAAATCTCTCAGTGTGAGTGCATTATGGCAGGATGGAATATCTGGAAGTTTTCCCATGCAGATGGACATCAGATGCTGATGGGGGTGTGGCACGGGTAAAACTGGAAGGTTTTGCTTTAAGACCAAAACCGAATGGGCCTAGCATGTTGTGTCTACTCGAGCAATATTGTCATACCAGATGGGCATGTTGGAAGGTTGAACACAGAATCTGAAGCCTTAGTATGTGCTCATTCTATATATAAATACAACTGATGTGACTCCCTGTGAACACCTGTGTTTGCTTTCACAACTGCCTTTTTGTTCTTGATGGACTGCCAGATATAAATCTGTTGGTTCTATATATATATATGTATATATATTAGGCTATACTTATCAACAAACACGCCACATCCAGTCAGACAGACATTACTGCTGCAGGAATGATTGACACATGTCAGTAAACAAAAGGAGCAGCAGCAGCCTTCATCACAATATAATCAAATATAAACAGCAATGTTAACAAATATAACTTCCAATATGCTGTTTTGTTAAATATTTTCCTGGCAGTCGTTGATTATCATTGTGGAAAAAGTAAAATAAATGTTTTCCGGATGTTGTTTTGTCAGGCTTTATTCCTGCCTCACCCTCTCCTCTTCTTGGACGCTAAATTACGAATCTTACTATGACGAAGGCTTAGCTAATGAATATTAATTTGCTCACGCTGACGTTGCTTGGTAACCTTCCTGGAGCGTCCAGCGCGTCGCCTAAGGTAATATTCATGAACCACGCCTTCAGTGAAGGATTCAGTAGCGGTCTGAAGGCGTTTCAGCCAATCATCGGTTGCGTCGTTAATATTCATAAGCCAAACCTTACTCATAGTAGTGTTTGTAAACTCGCCTGCTGGTGGACTCACCATACTGAGCCATATGCCCCCGATCCAACCGGTGTGAGATTCTGGTATCGTTCTGGCACCTCCCAGACAGTCTTGTTTAGTTCTTGCCGGTAGAATCCCGGTCTTGTCGACATATCTTCCTTTGGAAAAGACGCTCTTTATTACAAAAACTGTCAGAAAAATATTAACGCATCCGCATGTGAGATATGCCTATGTGTGGAGGCAGCCGGCTTTAGTTCCTCTTCTTCTATTTGCCAGAAATGGGAGGAACCGTCTGTGATGTGTGTGCTTGTGTGTGTGTGTGTGTGTGTGTGTGAGAGAGAGAGAGTGAGAGAGAGAGAGAGATGGGGGATGGGACCGGCATTTTTCATGTTATAAAAAATATTATAATTAGCCCAATATTATAATTATTATTATTAAACTATTCATGATAATAATACAAAAACAACAACTGCATATGCCTATCATGGCTAACCTGCTTCTACAAAAATATATTATCACTTTAATTTAAAAAAAATAATCTTAAGAAAATTATGCTATTTACATACAAAAAACAAACAAACTGCTCAAGATTTATTTTATAATAAAGGTTTATTAGCTTTCATCTCAATATAAACTCCCAAAGTTAGAATATTGAAAAACACTTTATTACAATTGCAATTATTTATAATGCAGATTAATTAAGACAGCAAAATACAGACATTTTGTAATGCAAATAATTTGTTACCAGTTGATAGTAATCAAAAATCTTTAAAGAAACATTTCAAAAAACATTATTGAAATTAATTATTAGTTGTGAATTATGCATGACACTACAATCTGACTGCAATTAAAACATTTAATGGGAAATTAAGGAAAAAATGTCAATAAAAAAACTTTGGCAAGAAATAAGCACTTCAAGAATCTCAAAGAAACCTCAAACCATAGGCACACAGAACTAACATTTACTTTAATTAGTTCATTAGTCATACAGATCATCTCAGTATAAACTATGACAAAACAAAGAAAGAAGATTCACATTTTCACATGGAATCTAAAATATATTTAGCATATAGGCAGCTTTCCATCAGATATGCAGAAAGGCTGGTTTTAAAATCATTGCATGCATTATTAAAGATTAAAGAGCTAATATAAACTGATAATTTTGTAATGCAAATGTAAGTCTACACCACAGGGCTGCATATTACTGTAAATTCTTTAGAAACAAAACAAAATTTGTTTATCAAAACATCATGACTCAGTTTCTGTGATCATCACCAATCGACTCCAAACTAGGAAACAGCTCCGCCTAGTGTTTCATCCCTGATAAGACGTGACAAAAGAGAGTTATTTTAGTTTCCATTAATTCTTTAAGGCACTTGTAGAATTTAACCAGTATTGAGCATTCAGTTAAAGAATATGAATACTGTACTCACAGCTATTTATGATTAAGATCACATCAATGAATGCAGTGAAAAAGCTGATAACATACTGACCTGACAAATGAAAGGAAGGTGTTCGTGGCAGCAAGCATCCACCCATCCAAACATGTTTTCTTTTTCCTTAAGAAGTTTTCCACAAAACCTGCTCCCTCTGTCCACTGGATACGTTTGATGCCATGATGCATAGTCCACATACGGCCCACCAGTCCACAGCCAGGGCGAACAAGTGAAGAGCATACTCCGTTCAAGCCCGATCCACACTCCATTGGGGATTTCTTTACCCTGCAGCATCTGTGTGATGTACGCTTGTTGCCGTGGCATTTAAAATGTGCACCAAAGTCTGGTGGTGAGTTTTGCAGTATCCCAGTGCATCAATCCAGCTTTTTGACTTGTTGATGTAGGTAAAGTGATCTGAAATAGAAATTAAACTGAATCTCTGTTATTTTATTATGACATTAGGATAAGGAAACATTAATATTTTATTCTTTGCTAATTATTATTTAATATATTTTATATTTGAATATATTTGAACATGTTGTAAGATTTGTTAATTAAAAATCACTAGAAAATATTTTGAAAATGTTTGCACATTGTTTAAAAGAGGTACATTTTCACATACAAGAGTTGTTTCCTAGAGAACTGGTGACGTCAGCAGCTGTAGACTTCTCTTCTGTTGTTGAGTTTGTTATTGCAGTTGTTGAAGATAAATTGCCATCTTTCAAAGACAATAATGGTAAACGTTACATTAGTTTAATGTATAAAAAAGAGCTAGTAATGTTGTGGATGTTGTCTGATTTTTATTCATGTTTTTGACTCACATTGACAGATGACTCCAGCATCTTTATAATGACTACAGTTCTGTACGTTCCATCCCGGTGAAATGCATCTCTTTAGAGTAAGCTCATTCCCATAACAATTTACATTATTCATCCATATTGGTCCGGAGCCGTTCCCAAAAAAAAGCACTTTTTTTGCCGCTGTAGCATTCCCACAGTTTATCTCTCTACACACCACTGCAGCATCTGACAGATCCCAGTCATCATCACACACTGTTCCCCATGTTCCATTATAGAGAACCTCCACTCGTCCAGAACAGGAGTGACTGCCGTTTACCAACTTTATAGCTATAAACCACACAAATAATATAAATACACAAGTTTTTTTTTTTTCTTCCACATATTTTTGTTTTGCCTTCTTTTATTTGAAAAAGATCAATGACATCTGGCATTTTGAAAAAAAAAAAAAGAAAAAAGAGATTTCCTCTATATAGCTCTCTAGGGTCATTCCTCAAAAAAAAAATTAAATATTAAATTTTAAATTTCAATTATGAATGTTTTTGACTCACAGTTGCAGATGACTCCAGCATCTTCATGATGTCCACAGTTATGTCTTCCCCATCCAGGTGTCCTACAGTTCTTTAGTGAGGACTCATTCCCAGCACAATTTACATCATCCATCCATATCTGTCCTAATCCTTGTCCAAAATAAGCTTCATTCTTTGCCTCTATCACATTCCCACAGCCCATCTCTCTACACACCACTGCAGCATCTGACAGATCCCAGCCATCATCACACACTGTTCCCCATGATCCATTATAGAGAACCTCCACTCGTCCAGAACAAGAGTCACCGTTGACCAACCTGACAGATACTATCCACACAAATAATATAAAGACACAAGTCAATTTTTTTTCTCTCATATATTTATGTACCTTCTTATTTGAAAAAGATCAATGACATAAGGCATTTCGAAAAAAACAAGCCCTCTTTTAATTCATGATTTGTTATATCTAGCTCTCTCACGTCATTCCTTTAACAATAAAAATGTACAATATTAAATTGGCACTTCAGTTATTAATGTTTCTGACTCACTGTTGCAGATGACTCCAGCATCTTTATGAGTCCACAGTTATGTCTTCCCCATCCAGGTGTCCTACAGTTCTTAAGGTCTCAGGCCAGCACAATTTACATCATCCATCCATATCTGTCCTGATCCTTGTCCAAAATAAGCACCTCTCTTTGGCTCAATCACATTCCCACAGCTCATCTCTCTACACACCACTGCAGCATCTGTCAGATCCCAGCCATCATCACACACTGTTCCCCATATTCCATTATATAGAGAACCTCCACTCGTCCAGAACAGGAGTTGTCTCCATTCCACTAACCTGACAGATACATCCACACAAAAAATATAAATCATAAAATATATAAATAAAAGAGAGTACAGTATTAAATTGTATTTCAATATGAATGTTTTAAACTCACAGTTGCAGAATGACTCCAGCAATATCATCATGTCCACAGTTAGGTATTCCCCATCCTGCTTACAGTTCTTTATACATGAAGGGTCTAGTGGAAAGCACATGAGCGTCATCCATCACAAAATTGGCCCATGATCCTTGTCCAAAATAAGCATTCACTCTTTTGCCTCTATTCACATTCCCACAGTCCATCTCTCTTAACACCACACTCGCAGCATCTGTCAGATCCCAGTCATCATCACACACTGTTCCCCATATTTCCATAATTGAGAAACCTCCACTCGTCCAACAGACTGAGGAGTACACCGCCATTGCACAACCTGATTTCATCTGTACGGCAGTTGGTTATTAACCTATACAGGCTTATAGAGTCAAAGATCCAAAATATTTTTTTTTTCAGATAGATTATTAAGATAATTAATAGACATTCTAGAATTAGCATAAAACAAATCTAGAATTAGTTTTTGAAATATATAAGCTTTCACTGTGCTGAAAATTACCCAGTGACCAAGATTTGTTTTAGTGTGTATCATAAGTTCTATTTACCCAGAAAGATTTGCATGAACCACAGCATGCGGGCTAAGTATATAATAGATATAAGATACTGTATTATTATCATTTCAAATCCTCACACAAGAACTTTAATTGGTGTGCTTATTTTACATTGCTTTTCTCAATTAATAAGAATATCAATACTCTATATTTAGTCTATAGCATTTTAATATTTTTTTTACCACTCGTGGTGCTAGTTTACAAGGCTATTTACAAAATAATAATATATAACCAATTATGTGTTTGTGGTATCTGCATTCATAACAGTCATACATTTATAAATTAATACGTAACAGCTGCTGATCATATAGAGTTATTAGAGTCCAATTATCTTTAACACTTATTTGAATGTTTCGCCATACTGAGACACCATTTACTGTATAAGTAACTTTGAAACTACTAAATGTCGAACCCTATACCTACAGTCTACTAACATTTAATATGAGTCACAGTCTCACTAGGAAGACAATTGGAAGTGTAGTTGCAAGTTGACAGTAATGGGAGTTACTGTAAGTTTAGTATGGGAAATGATTAAAGTTGAATATCAGAAAACAATGTAAAATACATAATGAAAATGTTATAGTAGTGAAATCTATGGCTTAGACACTGGAAATGTAAATTAAGTGCACATGTACTTAATATCTCTTTTTATTAGGAAATATATTCCTGCTACTCAAATACTGTGATATTTAACACTAAATGTTACAGAAATAAAATTATGTCAATTTCATTTTAAATAATACTTATATTCTAAATATATTATCATGAGACAATGTCTAATTGTATAATTGTTGTTTCTAATTGTATTTAGTCATATGTAATGAACTATACATTATAGTACACTGTGTATATTGTCCAGAATAGACACATTTTAACAATAACCGATCTAATCTATCTATCAATACAAGCATAGCTAGCTCATATGAAATATATCATGAAATAATAAAAAAAAAGTAATTATTTGCAAACATTATAAAATATGATGTATTAAATACCTGGTAAATGTCTCTCTTCTTCACGATGGATTGAGTCGGTCTTTTTGAAAAGTGCTGTGAAAATGTGGATATGTTTTGTTGACTGCTTTAAAAAAATATATTTGGTTAAACAAAATTGTATCTCTATTCACATGTGGTTTTGCACACATAGTGCCAAGCAGCTACAATTGGTTGCATGATGGATGCCCCTATTTGTTTTAGAAGATTAGATCAAACACTGAGCCTCTGTCTATTTTTTTTTTTTTACTTTGAAAGTCATCTATCATACTAGCAGTAGATTAAAATTATTCACTTCTAAATATAAACACAACAAACAAACAAACTGCATAATGCTGCATTTTTAACACCATATTTGTGACCAAAATCAACAAGTCAAAACTTTTGTTTCTATTTTTACAAATAAAAATGATACTGCTCTTACTTGCTTAAAGGTTTTTATCCTTTTGATGCCATAGTTTTATTCATCACACAATGAAGTAGTGAGAGGGAGAGCAGGATCATCTCATGAAAGGCTTGCCGGTTTTCTCATTTATTCAGAAAAGTTTTGCTGAAAGCTTTGAAATGTCAATTGTATTTAAGATGATATCAAAACAGGTAACACTTCATTTTAGGGTCTTTAACTAGTTTGCTAGCATGCATTTTACTAGAAATATTGGCTGTTTATTAGTAATTAATAAGCACATGTTAGTGCCTTATTCTGCATGACCATTCTACATTCTTAATCTACCCAATACCTAAACTTAAACAACTACCTTACTAACTATTAAAAAGCAGTTAAATTAGGGAGTATTAAGGGAAAAGTCGTAGTTAATAATGACAGTTCCTATACTAAATTGTTACCTAAAAACACATAGCAACAGAACAAGTTAATGTTGAACATTTATTTACAATTATCTTACAACAAATGTAATGTTTTCACCACCTGAAATTTTCAGAATTTAATTTGTTGTAGAATACAGTCATCACTCAACTGTAAAATGCAAAAGAGAACTTACAACTGTTAAAACTGCAATGTGTATGTTGTCGGGGGAGAAAGAAAGAGTTGGTTATGATTATGATGATGTCGTTTGTTAAAGGTCTTGTATAAAATAGTATATATTGTTGTGTATCGATGAGGCATTATGAAATGAGCACTGAATTAAATATCCACTCCATCAAACAAATGAATTATTTTATTATAATTACTTGTACTCATTTTAACAAATAGCAAACATATTACAGTTCACAAATCAAAAGTAGATGAGCAGAGATGTAAATGAACGCATTAGACAAAATCATCAAGAGACATTCTTATTCAGAATAAATCAATCACTTAGCATGTAAGCGCCTATAAAAATAATGGTCGTGACTTGTGTCAGATTTACTTTTAGTTAAACATAGTATTTTACAAGTTAGGATTTAGGTATCAATGTATATAAAAATATAAGCTTTCACTGTGCTGAAAATGTACCAGTGACCAAGATTTGTTTCAGTGTGTCATGAGTTATCTTACCCAGAAGCAGAAAGATTTGCATGAACCACAGCATAGCGGCTAGAAATATAATAGATAGGGATGCATCCCTACTTGTAGTTTTTCATTTAGTGTTCATTTTGTATTTGTGTGTTCTGTATATGTGCATATTTTATGTATGTTTTGAGTTTACATGGTTGCGAAGGTTTTAAATAGGTTTTAATTGTGTACTGTTTTGCAATTATAGGTTTGGAATTTAATATTTACTGTACACTTTTTTGTGAGGTTTAGTGTTCATTTGATTTTGTGTCTGTATACATATTTTATTTATTTTGAGTTTACTCTGTACATGTTTGTGTAGGTTTTGAATGTGTACTGTTTGTACAAATTTGCATAGGTTTTGAATTGATTTACACTTGTGTGTTTTGATGTACACTTATATTTACATGAAATGGCTCCACAATATTTCATTTGTAATTTAAAATATATTTGTTAAAACATATTATTTTATACAAATAAACAATCTAGAAAACAAAGTGTATTTTATATATTAAAATAATGTCATGAATAAAGTTATAGTCATAGTTAGTAAATAACCCAACAAGTAACCCACACTCTAAAAAGGCTGGGTTAAAAACAACCCAAGTTGGGTTGAAAATGGACAAACCCAGCAATTGGGTTGTTTTAACCCAGCAATTGGGTTGTTTTAACCCAGCGGTTGGGTTAAATGTTTGCCCAACCTGCTGGGTAGTTTTATTTAAACCAACTATTATTTAAAAATTGCTATATAGCTAGCTTAAAATGAACCCAAAATAGTTGGGAAATTAAAAACCAGATGCAATTAGAGACAACAATAATAGACAAAAGGTGAATGTTTATTAATAAGCTTTAATATTTTATTAATATAAATTTAATAGTTTAATAGTTTATTATATAATTATTAATAAGCAATTTAATAAATGTTTATTGTTTAATAATTATTCATTGAACATTAATAAATGTTCATTTCCAACATACTTTGGGTTAATTTAATTAAGCAATACAGTAATTTTTAAACAATAGTTGAGTTAAATAAACTACCCAGCAGGTTGGGCAAACATTTAACCCTACCACTGGGTTAAAACAACCCAATTGCTGGGTTTGTCCATTTTCAACCCAACTTGGGTTGTTTTAACCCAGCATTTTTAGAGTGCACCTATGGGTTAACATAGCACCTTCCCAACTGGGGTTATTTTTAACCCAACGTTGGTTTTTTTTTTAACCCAACTGGCTTTTAACCCAACCATGGGTTAAAAATAACCCACAGTTGGGAAGGGCTATGTTAACCCATAGTTGGGTTACTTGTTGGGTTATTTTTAACCCAACATTTTTTAGTGAGTACTAGTATTGGTATCGGGCCTGATACCAAGCTCATGTACTTGTACTCGTAAAAATACCCCTGATACCAAAGACCAATACCTCACGTGACGTAACTGACAGAATTTTCCATGCACAGAGCCACCGGCGGCAGCAGAAACAATGTCAGCCTCAGAGGTGTGGAAATTCTTCAAAATTAATGATGACAACACACACATTGCGAGCTGCATGCTTTCAATCACAATTCGTTATCGATTAGTGAAGGAGGATATGTATTATTTGTGAATTCACCCACTGCCCCCAGTGCCTATATGCAGGAACTACATAACACAAGTTTAGTTAATTTGTATCTCTATAGTAGGCTATTTGTTGTATTGTTTGTAATTTGTTTGTAAATTTCTTTTTATATAACAACAATTATATATATTGGTAATTATACCCTAAGGTTAACGGACACTGTGAAATTTTTGTTCTTTAAGTTTGTGACAAGCACATAAAATTATTACTTTTTTCATTAGAGTAATAATAAAGAAGCTGTCCTACATTCATTAGTCTCACTGTGTTGTGCTTGGAAAACTGCAATATCAAAAAAAAAAAAAAAAAAAAAAAGAGAGAGAGATTAATAAATGTATAGGCATCGGTATCGGCGAGTACTTGAAAAAAAGTATCGGTACTCGTACTCGGTCCTTAAAAAATGGTATCGGTGCATCCCTAATAATAGATATATTTAAACGTAGTATTTTACAAGTTAGGATTTATGCATTAATGTATATAAAATCACACATCAATCCACATTTAAATAGATATATATCAGTAAACAGTATGAGCTGCAAATATTTAGGATTGTTTATTTCGCGAAATCTGTAAAAATATGCTTTTTATTTCTTAAACATGATGCTGTAGTCTTCAGTGTTGTTGGACTCCACAAAGACATCTGAAGCAGTTTCTGTACTGCTGCCTGACCTGGACAAGAATCAGATGAGAGGAGCTGAGTGAGTTCATGAGATCAGTTTAACCAGTTAAACATGTTTAAATGAAAAGTAGAAAAGAAGAATTAATCACCTAGTTCACTTTAATATAAATCACGAGAAATAAGAAATATGCTTATGACATGAATGAACTCATGAACCAAAATGGAATTTGTTTATAATAAACAGGTAAGAAAATGTGTTTTAAAGGAGTCATATGATGCTTTTTAAAATTTCATTATTTTGTGTTTATTGGGTGAAAATTATCCCATAATTTACTCACCCTTAACCTATAGGTGTATATGACTTTCCAACATGATCTCACAGCTCAAGTTTCCAAATTCTTATGAATTCGTACGAATGACATACCCCTAACCCCTTCCCTAAACCTACCAGTCACTGGGTTTTAGACAAATCATACCACCTCGTAAAATACTTACAAATTGGTTGTGAGATAGCGTTGGACTTTTTTTTTTTTTGCCAAACACAATCGGAGTTATAATAAATAATATAATGGCTCTTCCCAACTTTGTAATGGCATTAGTGCATCCATCCATCATAAAACTAATCCATACGACCGTAACATAACACCCCTAATTGCAGCTCCTCTATTTATTCCCAGTCTGTCTGAAACATGCTGATGTCTACAATGCCCCTCTTACTGAAAAGCTCAGTATGCGCGTATTGGCCAGCAGACCCAGTGCATTGTGATTGGCCAAATGCTTCAAACGCGTGTCGGAAACGTAACGCCCCTTACCATAATTGCAAGCTTCAGAGGCTTTAAGCAATTGTAAACACATAGTTAATAATGTCTGTTTTACTGTATCAGTTCGAGCCCCGAGTCGGATTCTGAAAATGTGTTTGATCAAGCCAACTTTGCAAGCATGACTTGAGCAGTACATTTCACAGTGCTAAGTGGCCTTTGTATGTAGTCAGCGTTGTACTCTCTTAGTTTCAGGAAGCGTTCCTCTGTAAAACGTGCTGTATACAAGCAAACATTTGGGTTGTACTGCTAAGGAACAACTTTATAAATAAATCTTAATCACTGATTTCTAATTTCATCCATTTTCGGAAGGCCAAACATAGTGGTATACTGTACTGTTTTGGAGAAAGACACTGATCAGTGGTTTTCCTATGGAGCAGGATGATAAAATGACTGAACTCATTACTGAGGACAAGCCTGGCCTAAAAGTTTGAAGTAGTTTTAAATGCTTGAAGTTTGATCCGTCTGTCTGACTGCATAGCATTAATCCTTTCAAAGGCATTCTGTGTCTGTTTAAATTTGAACTTTTGACTGTTGGAATTTGACGATTCTTGGCTCGTTTGAACATTCATCACAGGAAGGAAATGGAAGAGCGGTAGCAACTCTAATAGTCTTTTATATTCAGATTTGACATGCAATATGATGGTAAATTGAGTAATATCTGACCTCATTATTGAGGACACAATAGATCAGGAAGATGAAGGTTCCCTGCTGGGAGTTCAAGATCAGGAAGACGATCTCCAGCACCTTACTGCCATTAGTGAAGAAACCCAGAATCCAGGAGCAACCAAGAACCATAAACTGAGCCAGTGTTTTAAATACCATAATCCTGCAGAGAAAGAAAGAGAGTTTATGTGTCTCTATTGACCAGTTTGGAGCAGAAGTCATAGTTACATCACTTGTAGCTGCGTACGCACAGTGGTGGCAGAAAAATAACGGTAACAAGTAGAGGAAAATGGGAAAAATCCACAGAATAAGAGAAAAAAGTTTTGTTGTGCCTTTGAACGTCAGAATTGGAATGCAAAAAATATAGTTTTCATTTTTTATAGAATACCGTCGTTGAAGATGTCCTTTGAAGCAAAACACAGACGTTTATGTTGCAAGTCACAGACTGAACTGATGAAACCTGCGATGATTAGTCTACTATTAAAGCATGAATTTAATGTAAACAGCAAGTCTACATAATATTCACATAAGCAAGTCATAGGGGACACACATAGCAGTTACAGAATGAAATAATATTTAAGCCTATAACATTTTACATAGATCATTTTTAAACTTAGCCTATAACTCTTTATCTTACAAGACTTTTTTTCTTGCATTTGCATGTTTATATCTCCCAGTTCTGCCTTTATAACTCGCAATTGTGAGTTTATATCTCAATTCTGAAGGGAGAAAAAAGTCTGTTCTTTTAAACTTAGATTTGCAAGAATAAAAGTCAGAATTGTGAGATATAAACTCGAAATGAACTTTTTTATTCTTTTATTCCGTGGCTTCCACAGGCTGCTACTTGCAGAACTGTTATTTTCTGCCACCAGGTAGGCACCGCCCACAAAAAACATTGCCGTTCGCAAACACAAAATAGGTCTATTGACTATATATGTATATTTTCTATGGAGTGTTCAAATCTGAACGTTTGATACTTGGTTTGTTTCATCTGTGAAATTTCAGCGTTCAGATTTTTGAGAGTTGAGCTCAGACTGATGATGATGCTGATGAAGAGAATCATGTTCAACTGAAAAGTAGAAAACAAATAATTAACCACCTTGTTTTCTCTTTAATACAAATTAAATCATAAGAAATATAAAAATGTGCTTACTACAAGTATGACAGTAACAGGACCCAGAAAACTCCAGATAAAACTTTTATCCCTTTTAATCCAGCAGCTGTTTAAAGCAAAACACAATATAATAACTGAATGAATTTAGGTGTTGACTATTGAAATTTTAAAGATTTTAATCTCATCCATGATGTTGATACAGTATAAATGTATTTTTATCAGAGATGTCACAAAAGCACAGAACTACTTTATTTCCTTTCAAAACAAATCAACTTAAAAACAACAACAACAACTCACTGTTCGCTGCCGTAGCCATCAGGAACCAGCCAGCCAGACACGCCCACCACAACCAGAGCAACCGCATATCCAATCACACACAGGAATCCACTGCTAAGCACCTCCCTCTTTTTAGAGCTGATCCGTGATAGGTTCGTCACACAGATGAAGAGCAGCACAGCTTCAATGAACATCCACACAAAGCCGGAGAGAGAAAGAGGAAGTGCACAACACCTGATATCACGGCACACAACACCTGGAGACAGTGAGAGAGGGTTATGATGATTTTCAGTGAGATTGTGCTGAGCTGTAGGGCTCCTTCATCATTCTCACCTGCTGAGGGCGTATGAGGCTCAGAAACTGTTGTGTGAGCAGGAAGAGAAGGTGAGCCAACAGCAAACTCATGCAGAGGTTGACTCGAGCCACATTATTCACTCCAGGACTCCACTGACAAAAGGCAAAGGACAACAGGGCCAAACTGAAGAACACCAGCCCCACGATCACACACACCAGATTCAACCAGTCCAACAGTGAGTCGCTCTGAGAAAACATGTCAGAGGATATGTGTGCCAAATCTGTGCTGCTCTTGAATGGTCACTATAAATGTTGACCATCTGCTCTAGATTGCATTTGAATTTGGCTAGTGCATTCAATGTTTCAATCTTTTGAGGAGTTTTACTTATTCACTTTTGTACCTCTGATGGGAGTGGGATTGATGGGGTTTGCATGATGAGAGCGAATGTTGACAGATGAACACAGGAACACACGGTGAAGCTGCTGTTGGTCTTTAAAACAGAACATCCATCTACAACCCACTCACTGACATTCCAGTACACACAGGACAGAGAACCGCTGGGGTTGAGCTCCTGCAAAAAGAAGAAAGAACATGCAGAAAAATATTATAACACTGAATATTAGATGTTGTTGGAGTTGGACAAAAGCACATTTCAGTCTCTCACTCTGATGTGTTTGAGGGTGAAGTTGACTGGTTTGGTGAGTTCAGTGTTGTTGGTTTTGGGAAGAGTAGCTGAGATCACAGTGGACATCATGGTTTTATCCGTGTCATTTGGTGTGTTGAATAAGTTTGGCTTCAGTAGATTCTCCATTGTGTTGTAGCTCATGAATGCCACAGAAGCTGATCCTGTGTGAAAGAAACAAAAGCGTACATGCAATACTATGTTAAAACATGAACTATCAAAAAATAAGTAAATGTGGTTTAGTGGCGATGGTATGACTCTTTTTATGATTTGTTTTTAATTTAATCAAATGAAAACATTTCAAATACTTCCAATGTTGTTCTTGGCGATCCCAATGAGATCGATGTCCACAGAAGAATTTGTTGTGTCAAGTCGAGGGATTTTATTTAAGGTGACATTTGGTCCAACCATGAAGACTTGTCCCTCTGATTAAAAACAAACAAGCAGTTATTTGCTATATTAATTTATTTGCAATATTTTTTTTAATAAAAATTAAATAAAATCAATTTGCACATGACAAATAAATAAAATGAATATTCACTATTTTCAGGTCTTCATGATGTAGTTTGACTAAAATGTCCTTAAAATTAAATACTGTAATTGATTATTACCATAAAATTGATTATTACCATACCAGGGCCGGTTCTAGACATTTGGAAGCCCTAGGCAAACTTTATGTTGGAGGCCCCCGCTCCACACCCCTCCTAATAAAAAGCACTTTATTCCTTATCTTTTTATTTAACATCTGTTATTAAAACATCTGTTATTAAAATTAAAAAATTGTATATAGCTACACATTTATATATATTTGTTTTATTTTTATATGTCCATATTAATCAAACTTTAACTAAGGTAATCTCTTGTTTGTTGAGGATGCTATCTTTTTTTTTTTTTTGGTAGTAATTTTTTCAGTAATTTATTTACAGTAGCCTAACAGACCTACCCACTATTTGGGATATAAAAACTGTAGGCCTACAGTAAAATGAAAGAAAAGGAAAATCACTTAAGTAAATGAACATCATGCCTTAATCATTTTTTGGACAGGATTTTCCCCTCCTGTTGAGCCAATTTAAACTATATTATCATATGTATTGCAATGCAATACTTCAAATATGCACTACACACTCTTAAAAATAAAGGGAGTTTTTACATAGTTTTTTATACCATAAAAGAACTACTTTTGGTTCCCCAAAGAACCTTTCAGTAAACGGTAGTGCACTCTAAAAAAATGCTGAGTTAAAAAACAAAAAAAACAATTTAGGTTGAAAAGGGACAAACCAGAAATGGGGTGTTTAAACCAGCGGTTGGGTTAAATGTGTTTTTTTTAACTCAACTATTGTTTAAAAATGACTGTATTGCTTACTTAAAATAAACCCAAAGTATGCTGAAAATTAACATGTATTAATATGTTTAATAAATTAACATTTACACTCTAAAAAATGCTGGGTTAAAAACAACTCAAGTTGGGTTAAATATGGACAAACCCAGCAGGTTGGGTTAAAGGGCACATATTATGCCCTCTTTCACAAGATGTAATATAAGTCTCTGGTCTGGTCAAGTTTCAGCTTAAAATACCCCACAAATTTGCCCCTATTTGGGGGTGAGCAAAAACATGCCTTTTACTATATTACTATATTGCTGGCTAAAAAAATAAATCCAAAATTGGTTGAAAAAATGGCTATTTTTATATTTAACCCAGCATTTTTTTAGAGTGCATTAACAAGCTTGATTAAATAATTAAACAATTTTAAGTTGCTTATTAATAAATGTTCCCTTTTGATTATTGTTGCCTCTAGTATTAGACTGATTTTTATTTCAAACCTATTTTTGGTTCATTTTAAGCCAGCCATATAGTCATTTTTAAACAGTTAAAAAAACTGCCCAGCAGCATGTTGGGCAAACATTTAACCCAACCGCTGGCTTTGTCCATTTTCAACCCAGCATTTTTTAGAGTGTGGAACCATTTTTTTTCCCACAGTAAAGAACCTTTTGTGTTATGTGTAAAGGTTCCGTGGATTGTAAATGTTCATGTAACCACAGAAGAGTGTAGGCTACACAAATCAACTACTATATGGTAAAAGTGAAAGAGATAAAAAGAAAAATTCTAAGCATAAATACTTAATTACTTTATAAAATTGTACGCTGATTTTTCAGTAAATATAACAACATTTATGTTTTGAAAACCGAAAGTATTGCGTTAGAAAAATAATGTAAACAGCAGAATTTAAAAGATACAGTTGAGATTCTGTTTTTGAAACATTAAAAAAGTACTCTAGTGCTGTAATGGCATATTCTAGCTCTTTGACTTTGAATACGAACTTTGCTTTTACTTCAGTATCTTGGTAGTCTGCTCCCGACGCGATGTCATTCATTACGCACAAATTTAAAGTGTCGCAGTCTGGACGCGCCGACGGCGCTCGTGCTCTTTTAAACTCATAAACCGGCAAATCTATCCAGAAATAACGCCGATCGACAGAACACGTTTATTTTTAGAGTAGAGATGATGACAACTCGCACACCTACATTACGAACTGCACTTCTTTGCGTCCCTGTTTTGGCGTTTCGCTTTGTACCTCACGAAGGATGTTCATTTCGGCGCAATCATAATTCAATGACTTAAAGCCAGTCAGCTGCAGAAAAGTTGCATTTTCGTAACTTTGTTTCATGTATTTAGAAGGTGGGACCCACTTTGATACGGTGACAATAGTTGGTTTCATTACAAGTGAGAATCACTGTGAATTCATTTATATCCAATGGAAAAAGAGCAAGTAGGCTATTTTGCTAGGAGGATGTTACGGCAGTGGAGGCAGGAGGCCCCCTCCTCCACGCCCGAGGCCCTAGGCAACTGCCTGCTCTGCTTATAGGTAGCGCCGGCCCTGTACCATACACTTTCTATTTTTTCTATTTTTTTAACCCAAATGACGGATGAATTTGCACCAAAATACCGAACTTTGACATCAAAAACAAAAGATACAGCTAATGATTTCTGTTCTCAGTTAAAACATTTGTTGCTCATACTCAATTATATAGTTACTGTAGCTGGATTTATCATTGTTGCTGTCTGCCACCTGTGATACACCTCTTCTCCCTGCTCTATATACTGTGAAGTCCCTGACATCATATATAATCTCAGTTTCATCATCAATGATAACGGTTTCTCCACTCACCTACAGCAGCAAGAGTAAAACTGTCACTGTCATTTTTGTCTGTCGACTTCACCAATGTAGATATGAGTTTCTCGCTGGCTTTTAACATGTGGTTTCCATAGGAGGCTAGTTCAGTTGTGTTGGCTGATGATGATGATGATGATGATGTCTCTAAAATCTTTCTCTGAAGCGTTGAAGGCCAGAGTCAAAATGCTGGTCACTGTCTAATTTATTGATCAGATAAATAGTTATATGTAGTTAAGAGAGTCAGTAAGGCATAACTGCTATGTCAATCAACCAACGCAGATTTGATTATTTTATCATTTTTCTCTTGAAGACTTACAGACACAGAAAGCTCTTGAGCTGTAATGTTCTCTATCTGATCAAGAAGTTTTTGAAAGGACTCTCCTGAGGTCTGACTCTGAAATCACAATTATCACAGCTTTAAGCAGTAAGTAAGACATACTGTGATTTTAATCATGTTTTGCAACATTAATAGCAAACAAAATGTAGTTTGTGCACTGAACCAACAAGAATAAATATAAAAATCATCATTCATATTCATATTTCAAATATATCTACAATGCAGAAATGTCTCAGTTACAAAGGTAACCCTCGTTCCCTGAAGGAGGGAACGGAGACGTTGGACAGACCGACGAATAGGAATTTCGCTAGAGAGGCCAATCTATTTTGAGTGTAACTAAACGAGCCAATGCACATTGGCATGCAATCATATGCATCAGCTGCTCTCCTCGCAGCGCGGGTATATAATGAGCAGCAGGTGCGTTGCATCTTCAGGTTTTCGCTGAGGAGCCGAACCAAGCAGGTGGCAGCATCAGCGGGGTACAGCGACTGTGGCGACGGGACGTACGTCTCCGTTCCCTCCTTCAGGGAACGAGGGTTACCTTTGTAACCGAGACTTTCCCATTCAGTCGGTCACGTTCAACGTACATCAGACAGACCGACGAATAGGAATCCCTAAAAAAGCGCCACAGGAGCTGCCCCCTTCCAGCGCTCTGTAGTAAGCCACCTGACCCCCTTGCCTGAGGACGGGGGGACAGGGCTAACACAGAGAGTGTCGATCACTGCTGTTCCCCAAAACCCATTCAGTGAGACTATTGGATAACGCTGGGAAAGCGTACCCTTTCGTGGAAAAGGAACGCTGCAGAAAACACATCCTTCCCCGAAGGAGTTATGTGGAAAAGAACATATGGACTAACCCTAGGGCTGTGCTACATATGGAAGAACTGGGGTGACTCCAACTCAATGAGAGATGGGTTCTCCCAGAGGGAAAGACACGGGCTTCGTTTAGGAGCAACCGTGGAACCAGCCATATGGGATCCCCGTAGGGTCACACACACATATGGAACCCAGCCTAAATCTGGTTCTCAAGGATGCAGTGGAGTATAGGCCTGGCACCAGACGCTCTGCCACGTCGGCTGCCGAAGGGAGATCGGAGGACTCAACAGGGTCTGCCTTGTAGGGACTCTCTAGAGAAATAATCACATATAAGCGCAGCAAGCCAACACTAAGCCGGGGCCTCTCCGTGCCTCTGACCTGAGGTGAGAACACGGGAGGAGACCGGCTCGACACGAAGGCTATAGAATCTAGTGAACGTGTTAGGTGTCGCCCAGCCTGCAGCTCTACAAATGACTGTCAGCGAGGCGCCACGAGCCAGCGCCCAGGAGGATGCGACACCTCTCGTGGAGTGCGCATACAACCTGAGCGGGCAGGGCACGCCCTGAGCTTGGTAAGCCAGGGCGATCGCATTCACTATCCAGTGGGCCATCCTCTGCTTGGAGACAGCCTTTCCCTTCTGCTGGCCTCCGTAACAGACAAAGAGCTAGTCTGAGGTCCTGAAGCTTTGGGTTCTGTCTATGTACAGTCGCAAAGCGCGAACTGGACAGAGCAAAGCCAGGGCTGGCCTCCTCCGAGGGCAGTGCTTGCAGGCTCACTACCTGGTCCCTGAAGGGAGTGGTAGGAACCTTGGGCACACAGCCAGGCTGGGGTGTCAGTACCACGTGGCTGTCACCCGGCCCGAACTTTAGGCACGATTCGTCGACCAAAAATGACTGCAGGTCCCCTACCCTCTTGATGGAGGCCAATGCAACCAGCAGCAAAGTCTTCATAGATAGAACCTTTAAGTCTGCTGACTGCAAAGGCTCAAAGGGAGCATTCTGAAGTGCTCTTAGCACCAGAGCCAGGTCCCAAGAGGGTATGGAAGGGGGGACGAGGAGGATTTAACCGCCTCGCCCCCCTAAGGAACCTGACAACCAGGTTGTGCTTACCAACGGATTTGCCATCTTGCGAAGGCCCCGGGGCCAGCTGTGAGCCAGTGCATCTGTCCCGAGTGTTCCCTCGGACAGGGAGTAAAACAACTGGCAGTGGGAGGTTTCTGGTGAGGCAAACAGGTCTACCTGAGCCTCTCCGAACTCTCTCCAAATCAGCTGGACCACCTGGGGGTGGAGTCGCCACTCTCCCGGCAGCGCAGCTTGTGAGAGCTCGTCGGCCGCATGGTTGAGCACACCGGGGATGTGAATGGCACGAAGCAACCTCAGATACTTCTGACTCCAGAGGAGGAGATGGCGGGTGAGTTGCGACATGCGACGAGAGCGTAGACGTTGATTGCCACCCGGAAAGTGCCGTGTTGCCACGCCCATCTCGGGAGTCAGCCGTGGAGCCAGTGTTGAAGCAGTCTCATATGAAGCAGACCGAGCGGGGGTTACTGCCGCTGTGGCCGCCATATGCCCCAGGAGCCTCTGAAAGAATTTCAGTGGGACCGCCGTCCTGCCGTTGAACGTATTCAGGCAGTTCAACACCAACTGAGCACGTTCCTCTGTGAGGTGTGAGATTTCTCTTTTCCCAGTTGACCTGAAGACCCAACTGGCTGAGGTGTCTGAGCACCAAATTCCTGTCTTCGCACAACTGATCCTGCGACTGAGCTAGAATGAGCCAGTCGTCTAGATAGTTGAGAATGCGAACACCCTGTTCTCTCATGGGAACAAGGGCTCCCTCCACGACTTTCGTGAAGATGCGGGGAGACAGGGCCAGCCCGAAGGGTAGGACTCTGTACTGATATATCTTTCACTGCAGTGAAGTGGACGCCCCTGAACTTGGGGGGACGCTGGGTGAACTGAATCGCATAGTCGAGCCTGATGGTCTGAATGAGCCAGCGAGACGGACTGGGGAGCGCTAACCAGGCTCGCAGAGACCGTACAAGCGGGACCAAAGAGACCGCAGGCATACCCGCAGTTGGGCAGCGAGGTGGAACACAGGGACGTGGCTCGGGGGGCTCTCTTTGCGAGGCGGCCCGAAGCAGGGTCACAGTGTGACAACCGTCCATGGATGGACAGAGGGAGCAGGCGAAGCCTTGGCTGCCTGCTGCGCGCTGCTGTCCGCTGGTGACAGAAGAAGGGGATGAGAGTGGTGAGGTTCTTGCCCTCCCACTGCTCTCCGAGCCCTCTTCAGACCCGGAGATGAAGGAAACTGCTCTTTTATTGAAAATTTGGGTACCGCTGGCTGTTGGGCCAGTGGCTGAACACAAACAAAATGAAACACAGGATTCTCCACCCGGCCCTCCTCCGGGGGAAGGAGTGGTGTGGTCACCATCTCCCGAAGAGCAGTCCCATCCATCTCCGGGTCGCCCGTCCTAGGGCCTCTGATGAAGGGCCTGGACAGGCTGGGCACCCTGACCATGACCGGCTCCATGGCGCCGCTTAGATGAAGTCTGCTGCTGCTGGGGTGCGGGAGCGGGGGTAGCCGCGGGCCGGGGGGGGATTGGCGGGCGACGAGCAGGCTGAGGTGCTGCGGGCGGCGGAGGTGCAGCAGCTGACCGCCTCAGCAGGATGTGGCTGATGGCCTCAGACTGCTTCTGTACAGCCGAGAACTGTTGGGCGAAGTCCTCGACTGTGTTGCCGAAGATGCCGGTCTGGGACACGGGGGAATTAACTCCCTGAGGTCTGAAAACGCGTCGGCGCATTTTGCAGGATTTTTTTCACATTGCAGCAAAACAGACTTAAAATACTCCGTCATTTCTTGTCATAGACACATAAGTAATATATCAATTGAAACTCTAGAATGTCTTCTTTTATTTGTGTACACTCAGAGTAAAAACACAATGTTGTGCTTTTTGTAAAATAAAGAAAACTAACATGATGCGTGATCTCTCCTCTCCCTCTGAACGAAGTCCAATCTGATAGTTCTCAGAAAATGAACTGTAACTTATGAATACTAATGACAAAAAAAATGACACTTACGTCTAAAGAAACGTTGAAATGTCAGGTTTTAAATCATGCAAGTCAAATCGAAAACAAACATTCTGTGTCAGAAGTCTGTGATTCAGCTCATTATCCGCTAATGCGGCCACGCCCACGGAGCCAGCGCTATTCAGACGCAAAATTCAGAGGCAATACATGCATACATCGTCTCAATCGTGTACTTATTGTCTTGAAAAGTGTTTATTTGGATGTTAAAGCCATGGTTAGCGATCTGTAGAAGACATGCAGTTAGTTCCTAGTTCCTTTTCTTCTTTATATGAATTTGTGGCCTAAAGGTGTACAGAGAGCGCCCTCCGGCTGCAAGTATGAATTAAAAACACCATTCCTGAAATGTCCTCTTCTTCTTTAGAATAATTGTGGGACTAATGTGCACAGAGAACGCCCTCGGCTGCAAGTATGAATTAAAAACCAGTATCCAGCACTCATAGTGATGACAATAAATATTACTTCTCAGTATAGAAAATTGACATAAATATAAGAATCCATCAATATTTCTCCAAATGTGCATGCTTTTAAGCTAAAAGCCTATATGAAATGCCATAGAGGTAACATAATTGTTCAGACACTTTGCATCACAGAAATACATTATATTTTAAAGAATATAATAGAATACCATTATTTTAAATTGTAATAATATTTCACAGTATTGCTGTTTGATGAGCTGAGACTTATTACAGAGGGTTTTTTTCACAGCCTACCTGACTGAAAGACCTCATTAATATGCAAGTCATTTCAGGTCATTATTATGTGATTCTTTTGTCTTCTCAGTGTAAATGGCCCATTATTCATGCAGATTCACGCCTCCACGCTACTGTGTTTCTTGACAAAAAGTGTCTTATAAAAACTAAATCAATATATTGTTTTATATGAAGGAGTAGGCAGCATAATTTTTACATAATTTTGAAGCAAAAACTCTAGTCTACAACCTCCAATACCCAAAAGTCTTGTGAACACAGATTTAATATACTTTTTTTGGCCTTATTTCAGTGACTTAAGTTTTTTGTTTTTTCAATAACCATGCATAAACATTATTCCTTCAAAAATACAAACATGTACATACATGTTCCTCACATATTATTGTAGCCTAGTTTGTGCTGAATACAGTGTAATGACACTTTTGTCATTTATATGTTTATGAACAACTGAAAAAAGCACAAATGTCAGGGCATGTCAAAACTTCTCCAAGTCCCAAATCAGCCTCAGACTCCAGAGGGTTAAGAAACCTGACTTTGTCGGTATCCCTCATGTCTGCGAGACACAGCCAGAGTTTGCATTCCTGGACCACTAGTGTGGACATTGCATGACCCACTGACCGCGCCGTGACCTTCGTCGCATGAAGCGTGAGGTCCGTAGCAGCACAAAGTTCTTGGAGAACTTGTGGGTCATGACCACCCTCATGCAGGTCCTTCAGTGCCTTGGCCTGATGGACCTGCAACAACGCCATAGCGTGTAAGGCAGAAGCGGCTTCCCCACAGGCCTGATAAGCCTTGCCTGTAAGATCCGACGAGTACTTACAGGCCCGGGAAGGGAGAGATGGCTCCCCCCGCCAGGTGGAGTTAGGGCACAGTTGCATAGCAACGGCAGGAGGTATGCGTGTATATCCCTTAGCCACTCCGCCATCAAGGGTGGTGAGGGAGGAGGACCCACCGACACGGTTTCGGGCAGTAAAAGGTGCCGTCCACATACCAGTAGCTCTTCATACAGCTGGAAACGTGTTTGCTCTATAAAAAAGGCAAAACAAAGAAAATCAGAAAATAAAGAAGAGAGATCGGCCTCGCTGCTGTGCTGTCAGCCTGCACCAAACGAAGAGCAGTTTCCAAAAGAGCTGACTCGTTTTCTTTTCACACTCGCTCGTAGATACCACCATGTAGTTCGGCTCCGAAGTGAAAAGCTGAAGATGCAATGCACCTGCTGCTCATTATATACCCGCGCTGCGAGGAGAGCAGCTGATGCATATGATTTCATGCCAATGTGCATTGTCTCATTTAGTTACACTCGAAGTAGATTGGCCTATTCTACTTCCTATTGGCCTATAGTAGATTCCTATTCGTCGGTCTGTCCGACGTACGTCGAACGTGACTGACTGAATGGGAACTCAACTTACATCGCATCCTTCTAGCAGCATATTTAAACCTGCAATGACAGAAATCAGCATGAAGACAATAATAAAACAGAATACAACTGAAAATTCAGCAGGGTCAGACAAAACAGTCTCGAGATCAGCGACATATGGCATTCGAAGAAAAGACTTTCTTTAATTCATGGTTTCTTATATCTAGCTCTCAGGGGTCATTCCTTTAAAAAAGAAAATGTACAATATCCCGGCTCCCCCGCCAGGTGGAGTTAGGGCACAGTTGCATAGCAACGGCCCGTTCCACAGGAGGTATGCGCGTATATCCCTTAGCCGCTCCGCCATCAAGGGTGGTGAGGGAGGAGGACCCACCGACACGGTTTCGGGCAGTAAAAGGTGCCGTCCACGTGCCAGTGAGCTCTTCATGCACCTCCGGGAAGAAAGGAACCGGGGTGGGGGGCTGAGAACCAGCCCTTGCCACCCTGAGATACCAATCGTCCAACCTCGAGGGTTCGGGACACGGTGGAGGATTTCACACGAGCCCGACCCTGTTGGCGGCCCGGGAAAGCATAGCCATCATTTCCGGGTCTGAATCGGGCACAGTTGTCACTCCCAAAGGAGGCAGCTGCGCCAAATCATCATCCTCGGAAGTGTCAGGCTCACCCTCCAATGCAGCGATCGACATCTGGTCGTCTTGGGGAGCTCCGAAGGATACGGATGGCACACACCTCTGGGGTGGTCCACCGCATTCCCCCGGCAGCTCTACTGGCTGCGGAGTGCAGGAGGAGTGAGGGTTCCTAGGGGGTTGGTTCCCCAAAGGAAGTGCGCTCACTGTGATCCTCAGATCACCAGCGCCGCTGCCCGAAGCAACCCTCTGAGGAGGATTGGAACAAGGCAGCAGCACTGGGATTCCGCCCCTTTGCAGGAACTGGGGTCTAGACCGCAACTCCGCGATGGTCATCTTCCCACAATGGGTGCATGACTCATCCACTAATGCCGCCTCAGCGTGCTTTAAGCCCAAACATGCGATACAGCATTGATGACCATCCCGAGGCGCCAGGTAACAACCACATCCAGAAATACACAAGTAGTACAACATCTTTAAAAAGACGCGAAACTACTCTTTTAGGGACTTCGCTCTTTTAAGTGCCAAAGCACGCAGGGGAATGACCGCTGCAGCACAGACAGGGACGCGAAACTGCTCTCTTTTAGGGACTTCGCTCTTTTAAGTCCCGAAGCACGCAGGGGAATGACCGCTGCAGCACAGACAGGGAAAAGTGCAGCCTGTCGTGTGCACTCTCTCCTTGAACCCGCTCTCTTACCAGCTGTCAGAACAGCTTTTAAGCGCTCAACAGCGCACCATTACCAGCCGTAAGAATGGCTTTTACAGCTGGAAACGTGTTTGCTCAATAAAAAAGGCAAAACAAAGAAAATCAGAAAATAAAGAAGAGAGATTGGCCCCGCTGCTGTGCTGTCAGCCTGCACCAAACGAAGAGCAGTTTCCAAAAGAGCTGACTCATTTTCTTTTCACACTCGCTCGTAGACACCACCATGTAGTTCGGCTCCAAAGCGAAAAGCTGAAGATGCAACGCACCTGCTGCTCATTATATACCCGCGCTGCGAGGAGAGCAGCTGATGCATATGATTCCATGCCAATGTGCATTGTCTCATTTAGTTACACTCGAAGTAGATTGGCCTATTCTATATTGGCTTATAGTAGATTCCTATTCGTCGGTCTGTCCGACGTACGTCAAACGTGACTGACTGAATGGGAACTCAACTTACATCGCATCCTTCTAGCAGCATATTTAAACCTGCAATGACAGAAATCAGCATGAAGACAATAATAAAACAGAACTGCAAATGAAAATTCAGCAGGGTCAGACAAAACAGTCTCGAGATCAGCGACATATGGCATTCGAAAGAACAAGACTTTCTTTAATTCATGGTTTCTTATATCTAGCTCTCAGGGGTCATTCCTTTAAAAAAGAAAATGTACAATATTACTTTTGTGCTTCAATTATGAATTTTTAAACTCACAGTTGCAGATGACTCCAGCATCTTTATGATGTCCACAGTCATGTATTCCCCATCCTCTTGTCCTACAGTTCTTTAGTGAGGACTCATTCCCAGCACAATTTACATCATCCATCCATATCTGTCCTGGTCCTTGTCCAAAATAAGCAGCACTCGTTGCCTCTTTCACATTCCCACAGTCCATCTCTCTACACACCACTGCAGCATCTGACAGATCCCAGCCATCATCACACACTGTTCCCCATATTCCATTATAGAGAACCTCCACTCGTCCAGAACAGGAGTCTCTGCCATTCACCAACCTGACAGCTATTATCCAGATAAATAATAAAAAGACACAAGTAAGATGTTTTTTCCCCCCACATATTTGTTTGCCTTCTTTCATTTGAAAAAGAGCAATGACATATGGCATAAGAAAGAACAAGACCTTCTTTAATTCAAGATTTCTTCTGTTTAGCTCTCTTGGATCATTCCTTAAAAAAGAAAATGTACAATATTCAATTATAAATATTTTTGACTCACAGTTGCAGATCACTCCAGCATCTTCATTATGTCCACAGTCATGTATTCCCCATCCTCTTGTCCTACAGTTCTTTAGTGAGGACTCAGTGCCAGCACAATTTACATCGTCCATCCATATCTGTCCTGATCCTTGTCCAAAATAAGCTTTACTCTTTGCCTCTATCACATTCCCACAGCCCATCTCTCTACACACCACTGCAGCATCTGACAGATCCCAGTAATCATCACACACTGTTCCCCATATTCCATTATAGAGAACCTCCACTCGTCCAGAACAGGAGTTACTGCCATTCACCAACCTGACAGCTATTATCCACACAATATGAAAAACTAAAAATGTTATTCTTTTTAATTTATTATACAACATTACATAAATTATTTGAATATTTTGACTCACATTGGCAGATGACTCCAGCATCTTGTTGATGGCTACAGTTGTGTACTCCCCATCCATTTGATGAACAGTTATTCAGTGTAGATTCATTCCCAACACATTGAATATCATCCATCCATATTGGCCCCAGTCCTTGTCCAAAATAAGTACCTCTTTTTGCCTCAATCACATTCCCACAGCCCATCTCTCTACACACCACTGCAGCATCTGACAGATCCCAGTCATCATCACACACTGTTCCCCATGTTCCATTATAGAGAACCTCCACTCGTCCAGAACAGGAATGACTGCCTTTTACCAACCTGACAGCTATTGTCCACACAAATAATATAATTACACAAGTAACTTGTTTTTTTTCTCTTCCACATATTTGTGTATCTTCTTTTGTTTGAAAAAGATATGTGACATATGGCATTTGAAAGAACAAGACCTTCTTTAATTCATGATTTCTTATATCTAGCTCTCATAGGGCCATTCCTTTACAAAATAAAATGTACAATATTAAATTTGTGCTTCAATTATGAATGTTTTAAACTCACAGTTGCAGATGACTCCAGCATCTTTATGATGTCCACAGTCATGTCTTCCCCATCCAGGTGTCCTACAGTACCTTAGTGAGACTCAGTGCCAAGACAATTACATCATCCATCCATATCTGTCCTGATCCTTGTCCAAAATAAGCTAAACTCGTTGCCTCTATCACATTCTTACATCCCATCTCTCTACACACCACTGCAGCATCTGACAGATCCCAGTTATCATCACACACTGTTCCCCATATTCCATTATAGAGAACCTCCACTCTTCCAGAACAGGAGTCACCGCCATTCACCAACTTTATAGCTATAATCCACACAAATAATATAAAGATATAAGTAAGTTGTTTTTTCTCCCACATATTTGTTTGCCTTCTTTCATTTGAAAAAAAGCAATGACATAGGGCATACGAAAGAACAAGACCTTCTTTAATTCATGATTTCTTCTATTTAGCTCTCTTGGGTCCTTAATTCCTTAAAAAGAAAATGTACAATATTCAATTATTCAATTATGAATGTTTTGAACTCACAGTTGCAGATGACTCCAGCATCTTCATAATGTCCACAGTTATGTATTCCCCATCCAGGTGTCCAACAGTTCTTTAGTGAGGTCTCAGTGCCAGCACAATTTACATCATCCATCCATATCTGTCCTGATCCTTGTCCAAAATAAGCGCCACTCTTTGCCTCTATCACATTCCCACAGCCCATCTCTCTACACACCACTGCAGCATCTGACAGACCCCAGCCATCATCACACACTGTTCCCCATGTTCCATTATAGAGAACCTCCACTCTTCCAGAACAGGAGTTGTCTCCATTCACCAACCTCACAGCTGTTATCCACACAATATGAAAAACTATAAATCTATTCTATTTAATTTATTATACAACATTATTTAAATTCTTTGAATATTTTGACTCACATTGACAGATGACTCCAGCATCTTGTTGATGGCTACAGTTGTGTACTCCCCATCCATTTGATGAACAGTTACTCAGTGTAGATTCATTCCCAGCACATTGAACATCATCCATCCATATTGGCCCCAATCCTTGTCCAAAATAAGTACCTCTTTTTGCCTCAATCACATTCCCACAGCCCATCTCTCTACACACCACTGCAGCATCTGACAGATCCCAGCCATCATCACACACTGTTCCCCATGATCCATTATAGTGAACCTCCACTCGTCCAGAACAGGAATGACTGCCTTTTACCAACCTGACAGCTATTATCCACACAAATAATATAAATACAGTAAGTAAGTAAGTTTTTTTTGTTGTTGTTTTTTGTTTTTTGGCATTTGAAAGAACAAGACCTTCTTTAATTCATGATTTCTTATATCTAGCTCTCATAGGGTCATTCGTTTACAAAATAAAATGTACAATATTACATTTGTGCTTCAATTATGAATGTTTTAAACTCACAGTTGCAGATGACTCCAGCATCTTTATAATGTCCACAGTTATGTGTTCCCCATCCAGGTGTCCTACAGTACCTTAGTGAAGATTCATTCCCAGCACAATTTACATCATCCATCCATATCTGTCCTGATCCTTGTCCAAAATAAGCAGAACTCATTGCCTCTATCACATTCTTACATCCCATCTCTCTACACACCACTGCAGCATCTGACAGATCCCAGCCATCATCACACACTGTTCCCCATATTCCATTATAGTGAACCTCCACTCGTCCAGAACAGGAGTCACTGCCATTCACCAACCTGACAGCTGTTATCCACACAAATAATATAAAGATATAAGTAAGTTGTTTTTCCCCCCCACATATTTGTTTGCCTTCTTTTATTTGAAAAAGAGCAACAACATATGGCATTCGAAACAACAAGACCTTCTTTAAGTCAAGATTTCTTCTATTTAGCTCTCTTGGGACATTCATTTAAAAAAGAAAAAGTACAATATGAAATTATTCAATTAAATGTTTTTGACTCACAGTTGCAGATGACTCCAGCATCTTCATAATGTCTACAGTTGTGTATTCCCCATCCAGGAGTCCTACAGTTCTTTAGTGAGGACTCAGTGCCAGCACAATTTACATCATCCATCCATATCTGTCCTGATCCTTGCCCAAAATAAGCGCCACTCTTTGCCTCTTTCACATTCCCACATCCCATCTCTCTACACACCACTGCAGCATCTGACAGACCCCAGCCATCATCACACACTGTTCCCCATATTCCATTATAGAGAACCTCCACTCGTCCAGAACAGGAGTGACCGCCATTCACCAACCTGACAGCTGTTATCCACACAAATAATATAAAGATATAAGTAAGTTGTTTTTCCCCCCCACATATTTGTTTGCCTTCTTTTATTTGAAAAAGAGCAACGACATATGGCATTCGAAACCACAAGACCTTCTTTAAGTCAAGATTTTTTCTATTTAGCTCTGTAGGTTCATTCCTTTAAAAAAAAAAAAAATTGTACAATATTAAATTATTCAATTAAATGTTTTTGACTCACAGTTGCAGATCACTCCAGCATCTTCATTATGTCCACAGTTATGTATTCCCCATCCTCTTGTCCTACAGTTCTTTAGTGAGGACTCAGTGCCAGCACAATTTACATTGTCCATCCATATCTGTCCTGATCCTTGTCCAAAATAAGCTTTACTCTTTGCCTCTATCACATTCCCACAGCCCATCTCTCTACACACCACTGCAGCATCTGACAGATCCCAGTAATCATCACACACTGTTCCCCATGTTCCATTATAGAGAACCTCCACTCGTCCAGAACAGGAGTCACTGCCATTCACCAACCTGACAGCTATTATCCACATAAAATGAAAAACTATAAATAGATTCTTTTTAATTTATTGTACAACATTATTTAAATTCTTTGAATATTTTGACTCACATTGACAGATGACTCCAGCATCTTTTTGATGGCTACACGTGTGTATATTTGCCCTAGTCATCATCACACACTGTTCCCCATGTTCCATTATAGTGAACCTCCACTCGTCCAGAACAGGAGTCACTGCCATTCACCAACTTGACAGCTGTTATCCACACAAATAATATAAAGACACAAGTTTTTTTTCTCCCAGATATTTGTGCTCCTTCCTTTATTTGAAAAACCACAATGACATATGGTATTTGAACGAACAAGACCTTCTTTAATTCATGATTTGTTATATCTATCACTCTGACCATTCTTTATAAAAGAAAATGTACAATGTTAAATTTGTATTTCATTTATGAATGTTTTTAACTCACAGTTGCAGATGACTCCAGCATCTTCATGATGTCCACAGTTATGTCTTCCCCATCCTCTTGTCCTACAGTTCTTTAATGAGGACTCAGTGCCAACACAATTTACATCATCCATCCATATCTGTCCTGATCCTTGTCCAAAACGAGCGCCACTCTTTGCCTCTATCACATTCCCACAGTCCATCTCTCTACACACCACTGCAGCATCTGACAGATCCCAGTAATCATCACACACTGTTCCCCATATTCCATTATAGAGAACCTCCACTCGTCCAGAACACGAGTCACCATTCACCAATCTGATTTCAGTGCCAATGACAGTTGTGCAGCCTGTGCATGTTAGAGAGTTACAGATGCAGATACATTTTTCTATGAGCACTTATTTCAAAAGATATTGGTCATCAGACAAAAGAATGTACAGAGACTAAGTTTTGTGTCAGTATGTTGGTCTCCTTACCCAGAAGCAGAAAGAGTTGCACGGACCACAACATTTTGGCTGTAAATATATTTCATATGATATTAGATTTGAAATATCACTAGGTTTACTGTCTCTAGAATTTTTATTCAAAACATTTTAGCTTCATATGGCTTCCACTCTTATTTATAAGGAGAAGTACATACATATGAAAGCAAATTAGTGTAATGTGGTTCGTAAATATCAGCAATAATAAAAGAAAGCATGAAAGAATTTGAATGTTTAAGCATCTTCTAGTACTTTAAATAGTAATAATGTATCACACAAATGCAGTGTTTACAGTTACATTTTTTGGTTACACTTTATTTTAAGGTGCCCTTGTTACAGTGTAATTACACATTTACGATGGGTACTGATGGGCAGTAATCATGTAAAATTATTCTTAAACATCACAAGTGTGGACTGTCAGTGAACATGTAAGACAAAAATGTATTATAGTTATTTAATATTATTATTAGTGAAATAATATTTGAAACATACTCCATCACATGAATGCAAAAGTACATAAAAAACACTGATGATATATATGTATGTGCTAATGCTTTTATAGAAATACCTGGTTAGATGGTCGTCTGTGACTGCTTCTTCCTCTAGGATTGAGTTAGTCTGTTTAAAAGTGGACGTGTGACAGTTATACCGACTGCTTTCCTCTTGTTCACAGCCACTCTACAACCTGAACACCTGCTGTGTGGACATCCAAATTTATTCATATAAATGTAAATGTACACCTATACATTTTTGTCCACCCAGTAAATAACATTGGGATCCACATTTGATTAACAAAGCATCTAGGAATTCACACAATACCTGTGCATAATCAAATGACTATTTAAACCTGAAAATATGCAAACTGCCCAGTCAAGGAAAATTATATCTGCTAATATAAAGTATAAATAGCATCTAATTACTATTTACAGTTATTACAAAGAACTGCTATCTTTATGGTAAATAGAATATAGCATCTATCGCTAAGAAAATATGCTATTTCCATTAAGTGTAAATAGCCGCTGCCTTATTTTTCTTATCCCATTGCCAGATAATTTGCAAAATAAGAAAAATGGACATAAATTATTTATGTATGTATGTATTTATTTATTTATTTATTTGCCTATGGGATACCATGAAAATAAATGAATATTAGTTAAATAACTTACCGTTCTGCTAGTTTTTACCTCTGATATTATAACAGTGATTAGAATTAAACTTGTATTGACTCGGAAGTATGCAGACATCTTTTTGTTTGTGGCTGTTGCCTTGGTGAATCGTAATATCAGAGCTGCATTGATAATGGCTTTTCATAGTCATTGTGTACGCACTTAACACAGAGTCAGCATACACAGAGTAGATTGAACTAACTCAATTCAGCTGTTCTGAAACCAACAACTCAGAGTTCAATTTTTAACTTTTTAGTTGGTTGAATGTCCTTATTGAAACGGGCCCCAGGGTGTCCATGGAAATACAAACAAATCTAGTGTACTAGCATTCGTGACTTCTGACATTTTGTTTCCATGTGCTTTGCATGTGCTTTGTAAAGGAAACTCGCCTACCAAAAAATGTTTTGGCTGGCCCAACAAAATGATTTCATTTTTGAATACTGACAGATCTCTTCTACACAGCTTTTTAAAAAGCTCTAATATATAAGCTCTAAAGCAAATTACAAAGCAGAGCATTCCCATAATACCCAAATAATTGAGTGGAATCGCATTGAAATCAAATCACGACATGAAAAAATATGTTGAATGTTGTTACATCAAACAGTGTTTCTGCAATGTATGGCAGATGAGAAATTCACTCTTAGTTTTATGGCTAATTGAGCATTTAATAGGATTGCATTCTCAATGGCTCTGAATATGGACTGTTGCACAGTAAGAGCTTTTTTTTCTGATGTTGATCATTGTCTAAGGCAGGGCCGGGCAAACTCGGTCCTGGAGGGCCACTGTCCCTGCAGAGTTTTGCTCCAACCCTAATCAAACACACCTGAACCGGCTAATCAAGGTCTTCAGGATTACACACAGGTGAGTTTTATCAGGGTTGCAGCTAAACTCTGCAGGACAGTGGCCCTCCAGGACCGAGTTTGCCCATCCCTGGTCTAAGGGCATCTGAAGGGAGGAGCCAAGAAGGCAGGTGATTCCACATACAAATAAAATCACCTGAAAACCTCCTTAAATTGATCTCACACTATATCAGAGATGAAGACACTTCTGGAAGGACTTACATATTCACAGGTTAAAGAAATCTAATAATAAATCTGTTACTGTCACGTAGCCAGGAAACTCACAAAGACGAAGAATACTACTAGAAAACAGACTTTAATAATCAATACTCAGGAAACAGGAATAAATATGTAAACATTAATGAGAACCGACAAACACTAAAGGAGGACTGAAGGTGTATAAGCATGAACAAACAAAGGGAGCTAACAAGTTGATTAACACATTGATTAACAAGTTGAATGAAATAATTAAATGGACTGAGGAAAACTAGGACACAGGACAGAACCAGGGCAGAGTTGAAGACGGGAGGAGCCATGGTGTAGCCAACTTGATGGAATGCACCCTGGGGATGACCGACGATGATGCAGCAACCGAAGATGGAGACACTGGTGAAGCTGTTAGGCTGAAGGGCCCATGAGACACTGATGATGACTACTGGAGACCAAGGTGGAGCCACAGCAACGAGCGTCCGAGGTGGAGCCGGATAACTAGAGGACAGAAGCTGAGCCGGTGGGGCAGAGGAAAAAGGTGGAGCCAGGGGAAGGGGGAGCCAGACGGAGCCGAAGGCGTAAGCAGGTCCACGGCTGTCCAAGGTGGAGCCAGAGGGACAAGGAAGTCTGGGGAAGCCATATGGCCAGTGGTTTCTGGTGGAGCCAAGGGAGAGAGGAGCCAGGGTGGAGCCGATGTGTTGACAGGCTGAGGTGGAGCGATGGGCACCGAGGCAGGTGGCGGAGACACGGGATCCATTGTACTGGATGGAGCTGGTGGCCTGAAGACACTGGACAGGTCCTCGCAGTATGTGGGAGATGCAGAGGGGCTGAAGGACACAAGCGAAGGCGGGGCTGAGGAACTGGCTGTTTGAGGAGGTGGACTCTAAAACCATCTCTGTTGGGTCACTTGCTGGGGGTGGATGGCTGGTCTTTGGCAGTGCTGGAGTGGGGCTGGTGATAATATCATCCTCCACAGGGCCGATTGTGAATGGCAAGTTGTTATTCACTAGCACCCACTGAACGAATGCAGCAAAATCTTCGGTAACACTTTACTTGAAGGGGTGTGCATAAGACTGACATGACACCTTCATAATCTTGACATGACACGTGTCATGAATATGAAGGAGGTTTTATACATGTTTATGACAACTGTCATTAAGTGTCATTCACTCAATTATGTCATTTTAATGCAAAGATGACATTGTTTGTGATGTCTGTGTTATGACAACTTGACATAAACCAATACATCATAACCTGTCAGTGTCTTTGTCATGACAACTTGACATTACCAAGACAACATAACCTGTCATAAACATGACATAGCAGAGTAATTATCAAACTTAAACTACTTTGGTTTTTAACATTAACATTACATTACATTACATTATTTTGGTAGCACTTCAGTATAGGAAACACATATATAAACTATTAACTATGACTTTTCTGTCAATAAACTCCTAATTTACTGCTTCTAAATATAGTTAATTGTTAAGTTTAGGTATTGGGTAGGATTAAAAATCTAGAATAAGGTCATGCATAATAAGGCATTAATATGTGCTTAATAATTATTAATAAATAGTCAATATTCTAGTAATATGCATGCTAATAGTAATAAGCAACTAGTTAAAAGACCCTAAAATAAAGTGTTACCATTATTTTATAACAGTGTCATTTTTTTAAGAAGTTTGAAATGGTCTATTATTTGACCTTCTGTTGGAGGAAACTTAAATATTCATGATGCTGTTATAAAATTATTTGTCAGAGTATTGTCACTTAATAACATTTTAATGACAAGTTCAATTTGTACCACTGTACTTGAGGTCAAGATACATATTTATGACACTATTATAATGGTTTCATGTCAAAACCAACCACATGACAGTTTAATGTAATGTTAACCCATAAAGCTAAATAATGGCAAGTTGTCATGACAAAGACACTGACAGGTTATGTTGGTTTATGTCAAGTTGTCATAACTCGGACATCACAAAAATGTCATCTTTGCATTAAAAATGACATAATTGAGCAAATGACACTTAATGACAGTTGTCATAAACATGCATAAAACCTCCTTCATATTCATGACATGTCATGTCATAATCATAAAGCTGTCATGTCAGTCTTATGCAGACCCCTTCAAGTAAAGTGTTACCAAATCTTCCCTTGGACCGTCCTCTAGAAGGCGTGCCTTTGACCGCTCCCTCAAGCTGGTAATGTAGAAGACAGAGCGAGCGGCCAGGATAGCGCGTGAGGCACGCCATTTGGATGAAATCCCATGTGTGTTCCTCAAGCGGATGGTCTCCCTTCTCCAAGCAGAGGAGCTGGACAGCTGGTAGGTCATGGGGAAAAAAAACAAAAACAAAAAAAAACAAAAGGGAAAAATAAGAGGCAGCTGTTCTTCTGTTACGTAGCCAGAAAACTCATGAAGACGAAGAATACTACTAGAAAACAGACTTTAATGATCAATACTCAGGAAACAGGAATAAACACTTAAGGAGAAATGAAGGCTCATAAGCATGAACAAACAAAGGGAGTTAACAAGTTGATTAACTCACAGGTGAATGAAAAAACTAATTAGGTCCTAGGAAAACTAGGACACAGGACAGAACCAAAAGGAGTGAAGACTCCGTTTTCGTCCTCGATTTCAGGCAAGGGAGGTACGCCACTGTCACCTCTTTGGAAGAAGGAGAAATGGGTGAGTGGTAGAGTTTCAGCTCAGAAATGTGAAAAACTAGGTGTATACGAAACCAATCTGGGAGTTTGAGTTGGAGGGATATTGGATTGATCTCCTTGATGATTTCAAAGGGGCCACTGTATCTGGGACTCAGCTTTTTACAGGATAGACGCAACCTGATGTTCTTGGTTGACAGCCATACCTTCTGACCAGGGCGAAGACTGGCAGCAGATGTTCTGCAGGTATCATGATGTTTCTGCTCACGAATGGAGCTCTGTAGATGATGATGGGCTGAGTCCCAGACCCTCTCACTCTCCTGGAACCCAGTGATTAACAGATGGCACATCTGATGGTTACCCAGACCATGGAAATATGGGTGGCTGGTACCCAAGCACGCACTGGAATGGAGTGAGGCCTGTAGCTTATTGGTGGAGTGAATTTTGTGCATACTCGGCCCATGCTAGAAACTGGCTCCAGGAGTTCTGGTGGTTATAGCAGAAGGTTCGGAGGAAGCGACCAATCTCCTGTACCTTCTGTTCCGTCTGCCCATTAGTCTGAGGATGGTAACCTGAAGACAGACTTACGGTCACATCTAGGAGCTTTATGAAGGCTTTCCATACTCTGGAGATGGACTGGGGGGCCCTATCAGATACAATGTTCTCAGGTATTCCGAAGTATCGGAATACATGGTTGAACAGAAGTTCAGCGGTTTCCATATAGCTGTGGGTAAACCCTTGAGGGGAAGAAGACGACAGGTGTTGGCAAGTGTTACCTTGTGAAGCTAGGAGATCTGTGATCCACTCCTAGAGTAGGGACGATTTGGGACAGGCAGAGGAAGGAGTTTACCGGAAGGCAGATGTCGTGGTGTTTTGAGCACTTTGAATGAGGTGGATTCTCTGAGCCCTTGACACATACTGTCGTCCAGGTGGGTGGATTTTCAGAGGCACTGGCTTGGACATTCTCAGCACACCACTGGATGGAATTGACAAACAGACGATAGTCGAGGATGGATTCTGGCTGTTCAGAAGTTTCCTCGAGGGAGTGAAGACATGATAGGGCGTCAGCTCTACCATTCTTGGTACCAGGGCGATAGGCTATCTTGAAGTCAAACCTGATAAAGAATAAGGCTCAACAAACCTGGCATGGATTGAGACGTTTGGCATCTCTGAGATACTGAAGGTTTTTGTTATTTGTCAAGACGGTGAACTGATGACGAGCCCTCTCAAGCCAGTGCCTCCACTCTTCCAATGCTAGTTTAATGGCAAGAAGCTCTCGATTGCCGTTATCATAGTTCTTCTCTGCCGGGTTGAACTTGCAAGAGAAGTATGCACATGGATGGAGTCTAGGAGGCGTTCCCTGCTGCTCGGAAAGCACCACTTCTACACCAGTGGTTGGAGGCATCCATCTCTACGATGAACGGTAGATTGGGATCTGGATGGGTGAGAAGTGGTGCAGAGCTGAAGGCTTGCTTGAGGATGTTTTAGGCAGAGTCGGCTTCAGGAGGCCAGGACAAAGACTTAGGCTTACCATGGAGAAGGGATGTGGGTGGACTGACGATGGAGCTGTAGAAGAGAATGAAGCAGTGATAGAAGTTAGCTAAACCAAGGAAACTTTGAAGTTCTTTCACAGTTTTGGGAATGGGCCAGTTGCGGATAGCTTCCACCTTCCTCTCATCCATGGCGATACAATAATTGACAATGTAACTGAAGAACTGGATCTCAGACTGATGGAATTGGCACTTCTCAGCTTTAAGGAAGAGGTTGAATTCACAAAGTCATAGGAGGACCTCTGCAACATGTCGGCGATGTTCGCTTAGGCTCTGGGAGTAGGTCAAGATCTCCTTGATGTAGACCAGGACAGATCGGTGGAGAAACTTCCAGGGCACCTCATGCATGAAGTCCTGGAATACGGAGGGGATGTTGACCAGGCCATACAGCATAACGGAATATTCAAAGTGGTCAGGAGGAGTCACAAAGGCTGTCTCCCACCCGGCCCTCTCACGTATCCGGATGAGGTTATATATTAATTCATAATATTAATATATTATATTAATATTAAAAATAAACTACTTTTTTCAAAAAATATATTATCACTTTAATTTCACATTCATCTTAGCCAAATTATGCTATTTACATACAAAAAGCAAACTGCTCAAGATTTATTTTGAAATAATGGTTTATTAGATTTTTGAAGATTGAAAAACACTTTATTACAGTTGCATGAAAATATTCATAATGCAGATTTATTAAAACAGCAAATGCAGACATTTTGTAATGCAAATAATGTTACCAGTTGATATTAGCCTACTATTCAAACATCTTTAGAGAAACATTTCCAAGACATTATTTAAATGAATTGCTAGTTATGAATTATGCATGACATTAAAATCTGACTGCAATTAAAAACATTTAAATTCGAAATTAAAGGGGAAAAAACATGAACAAAAAAAACTTTTGAAATAAATAAGCATAAGAATCTCAAAGAAACCTCAAACCATAGGCACACAGAACTAACATTTACTTTAATTAGTTCATTAGTCATACAGATCATCTCAGTATAAACTATGACAAAACAAAGAAAGAAGATTCACATTTTCACATGGAATCTAAAATATATTTAGCATATAGGCAGCTTTCCATCAGCTATGCAGAAAGGCTGGTTTTAAAATCATTGTATGCATTAATAAAGATCTAATAACAGAGCTAATAACAGAGAAACTGATGATTGTGTAATGTAAATGCAAGTCTACACCACAGGGCTGCATAGTACTGTAAATTGTTTAGAAACAAAACAAAATTTATCAAAACATCATGACTCAGTTTCTGTGATCATCACCAACCGACTCCAAACTAGGAAACAGCTCCGCCTAGTGTTTCATCCCTGATAAGACATGACAAAAGAGAGTTATTTTAGTTTCCATTAATTCTTTAAGGCACTTGTAGAATTTAACCAGTACTGAGCATTCAGTTAAAGAATATGAATACTGTACTCACAGCTATTTATGATCAAGATCACATCAATGAATGCAGTGAAAAAGTTGATAACATACTGACCTGACAAATGAAAGGAAGGTGCTCGTGGCAGCAAGCATCCACCCATCCAAACACGTTCTTTTCATCCTTAAGAAGTTTTCCACAAAACCTGCTCCCTCTGTCCACTGGATACGTTTGATGCCATGATGCATAGTCCACATACGGCCCACCGGTCCACAGCCAGGGTGAACAAGTGAAGAGCATACTCCGTTCAAGCCCGATCCACACTCCATTGGGGATTTCTTTCCCCTGCAGCATCTGTGTGATGTACGCTTGTGCCGTGGCATTTAAAATGTGCACCAAAGTCTGGTGGTGAGTTTTGCAGTATCCCAGTGCATCAATCCAGCTTTTTGACTCGTTGATGTAGGTAAAGTGATCTGAAATAGAAATGAAACAATCTCTGTTATTTTATTATGACATTAGGATAAGGAAACATTAATATTTTATTCTTTGCTAATTATTTAATATATTTATTTCTATAGTAACTGCTTAGTTTAACAAATATGGTAAAACACGTACAATTTGTTTAAAAATCGCTGGAAAATGTTTTGAAAGGTTTGCACATTGTTCAAAAGAGGTAAATTTTCACGTACAAGAGTTGTTTCCTAGAGAGCTGGTGGTGGCAGCAGCAGTTGTAGACTTCACTTCTGTTGTTGGGCTTGTATTTGCAGCTGTTGAAGTTAAATTTTCATCTTTCAAAGACAATAATGATGAATGAGTTCAATGTTTAAACAAGGACCAGTAATGTTGTGGATGGTTTAGTGTAAAGCCGGGTTCAGACTACACAATATTTTTGTCTGTTAGATAAAGTCATCTAAAAGGGACATGAAACTTAATCTGTTATTTTATTGTAACATTATGATAAGGAAATATTCATATTTTATTCTTTGCTAATTATTTAATATATTTAAATATGTCACGTCTCAAATATGGTAAAACATGTTGCAAGATTTGTTTAAAAATTGCTGGAAAATGTTTTGAAAGGTTTGCACATTGTTCAAAAGAGGTAAATTTTCACGTACAAAGTTGTTTCCTAGAGAGCTGGTGGTGGCAGCAGCAGTTGTAGACTTCACTTCTGTTGTTGGGCTTGTATTTGCAGTTGTTGAAGTTAAATTTTCATCTTTCAAAGACAAAAATGATGAATGTTACATAAGTTCAGTGTTTAAACAAGGACTAGTAATGTTGTGGATGGTATAGTGTAAAGCCGAGTTCAGACTACACAATAGTTTGTCTGTTAGGTCTGTTATTAATGTTTTATTCTTTGCTAATTACTTAATATATTTCTTTCTATAGTAACTGCTTAGTTTAATACGTCTCAAATATGGTAAAACATGTACAATTGTTTAAAAATTGCTGGAAAATGTTTTGAAAGGTTTGCACATTGTTCAAAGAGGTAAATTTTCACGTACAAGATTGTTTCCTAGAGAGCTGGTGGTGGCAGCAGCAGTTGTAGACTTCACTTCTGTTGTTGGACTTGTTATTGCAGTTGTTGAAGTTAAATTTTCATCTTTCAAAGACAATAATGATGAATGTTACATTAGTTCAATGTTTAAACAAGGACCAGTAATGTTGTCGATTACTAGTATACAAAACTATTGTGTAGTCTGAACCCAGATTTATACCTAGTGTAAATCTGGGTTCAGACTACACAATAGTTTGTCTGTTAGGTAAAGTCATCTAAAAGGGACATGAAACTTAATCTGTATTTTTATGATAAGGAAATATTCATATTTTTCTTTGCTAACTATTTAATATTTTATAAATATGTCTCAAATATGGTAAAACATGTTGCAAGATTTTTTTAAAAATCACTGGACGATGTTTTGAAAGGTTTGCACATTGTTCAAAAGAGGTAAATTTTCACTTACAAAAGTGTGTTCCTAGAGAGCTGGTGGTGGCAGCAGCAGTTGTAGACTTCACTTCTGTTGTTGGGTTGTATTTGCAGTTGTTGAAGTTAAATTTCCATCTTTCAAAGACAATAATGATGAATGTTACATGAGTTCAGTGTTTAAACAAGGACTAGTAATGTTGTGGATGGTATAGTGTAAAGCCGGGTCAGACAACACAATAGTTTTGTCCGTAGGTCTGTTATAATATTTTATTCTTTGCTAATTATTTAATATCTTTTCTATAGTAACTGCTTTTATCACGTATCAAATATGTTAAAACATGTATGATTTGTTTAAAAATCACTGGAAAATGTTTTGAAAGGTTTGCACATTGTTCAAAAGAGGTAAATTTCACTTACAAAAGTTGTTTTCCTAGAGAGATGGTGGTGGCAGCAGCATTTGTAGACTTCACTTCTGTGTTGGGCTTGTATTTGCAGTTGTTGAAGTAAAATTTTCATCTTTCAAAGACAATAATGATGAATGTTACATGAGTTCAATGTTTAAACAAGACTAGTATTGTTGTGGATGGTATAGTGTAAAGCCGAGATCAGAAACACAATCTTTTGTCTCTAAGTCATCTAAAAGGGACATGAACTTAATCTGTGTATTTTATTATAACATTATGATAAGGAAATATTCATATTTTATCTTTGCTAATTATTTAATATATTTAAAATATATCATGTCTCAAACATGGTAACAACATATTGCAGATTTGTTAAAATTGCTGGAAAATGTTTTGAAAGGTTGCACATTGTTCAAAAGAGGTAATTTTCACTTACAAAAATTGTTTCCTAAGAGAGCCGGTGGTGGCAGCAGCAGTTGTAGACTTCACTTGTTGTTGGCTTGTATTGCAGTTGTTGAAGTAAATTTTCATCTTTCAAAGACAATAATGATGAATGAGTTCAATGTTTAAACAAGGACCAGTAATGCTGTGGATGGTATAGTGTAAAGCCGGGTTTCAGACTACACAATAGTTTTGATAGTCACTGTGTCAGATTATGCGATTTTTAACTCTTAAATGTCAGACAACATGTTGCTTCCCAACCATTCATCCCTTGCCATCTTTAATGATGGTGTGATGTCATTAAGGCGTAAATAGGACTTGACTTCTGGAAATAAGAGCGTAAACAAACAATGGCCACCGAAACGGTTGCTGTGTTAGCTAATGATAATCCAGATTCACTTGCTGAAATTCTGAAGTGCCTCTGCTATTGTACGCCAGATTTAACTTGTTATCACTCATAGTAGTCTCTGAGTATATCCCCATAAAGGCTGGAGTATTGTTGTCATAGCTCTCATTGCATAATTCACCTAGCGCACCAATATACAGTCGTCTCTATCTCTCTCTCTCATTCTACATGTGTGAAAGCTGGTTGAGAGAGCTTCTGTGCTCCTATTGGCACAGATGTGACGGAACCTGACTAGATGACCGAAAAAAATAACGCGATAGTCTTTCTGTCGAGGACGTCGTGTGAACCGTGCGTCGGTTGTCGTTCCACTATGACAAATATTACGAGATGTAACAATTGATTCTTGAGTCCCGACCCCATATCGTTTATGAATCACCCCACAGCACAATACTCAAATGGACGTGCCATATCACAGGATGATATTGGTGTCTGAACCCCCCCCATTGTTATCATGTTTTTGACTTCAAATTGGCAGATGACAACGCATCTTTATAATGCTACAGTTCTGTACTTCCCTCCAAGGAATCACATCTCTTTAGAGTAAGCTCTTCCATAACAATTTCATTATCATCCATCTTGGTCCGGAGCCGTTCCCAAATAGGCACGTCTTTTTGCCTCTAATAGCATTCCCACAGCCCATCTTCTACACACCACTGCAGCCAGCATCTGACAGATCCCAGTCATATCACCCACTGTCCCCATGTTCCATATGGAGAACTTCCCTCTTCCAGAACAAGCGCTGGAACCATTCTGCAATGACTTTTGGCTAACAAAACAAGCAGTCAGGAAACAGAGGTTGACTAAAGGACCATTACATCAAGGACCAAGTCGAAAATCCCACACTATATGATAATGGCACAGGAGAAAACTATATTGTGTGGAATCACAACTTTCGTGCCTTTTTTTATTTTATTGTTTTTCATGATGGGATCGTAATCTTTAATCAATACTTATCCCTCTTCCAGCAACATCTTTCTCTGACTTGTACTAGTGCAGGCAGGACAACTGTCACTCACATGAGATACCAATAGTAAACCATAACCATCAATCAATGCCCCATGGAGAAAAATCAATCATTTCTTATTGTTTGAAGAAGCGTTTCACTTTGATATATTCACAATAGCGGAGAAATCCAACTTCCATATTGCAACTTCGTTTATAGTGAATTTTGGATTCAAAGCCTGCAAGGACATAATGCATATAGTATCGGATATCATTCTAGTTATCGTTTTGTGATGGAATGCACTTTCAATATAAGGACAGACGTGATTTTGTTTTATTCATTTTTGCATATCAGTAATATCCAATATTATGTTAAGAAATGCAGCATTATATTTAAACGAATATATTAGTGAAGGACATATTAAAACATGATTATTACTTACCTCCACAGATAAAACACCGGCATCTTTTTCATGGCTGCAGTCCTGTCGAACTCTTCCACTAAAGACCAGTTCTTCAGTGTGGACTCTGTTCCATACAGAGGACATATTCACCACACTGGCCCTGATCCTGTCCCCAAAATAAGCACCTCTTTTTGCATTATTACAATCCCAAGCCCATCTCTCTACACACACGCAGGCACGCAGAATCCCAGCCAGCACACACACTGTTCCCAATCCATTGTGGCGACCTCCACTCTTCCAGACCAGGGAGTGACTGCCATGCTCACTAAGATAGGGCTGAAGCCACACGCAAAACAAAGAAATTGTCTTTTTAGTCTGTAACGATGGGTTGTTGACAATGTCATATTCAAAATTCTTGTTTAAAGTTTTATGACTCACGTTGACAGATGAACTCTGAACCTTTAGAATTACTGCAGGAGGCCAATCATTGTTCTGCAGCTTTTTAAAGTAGATTCCTCCAATACAGTTGTACAGTATCTTCCACATGGCCGAATCCCTGGCCAAAATAAGCATGACTGCATCTACAACATCCACAGCCCCCCGTTCTCTACCACACCACTACAGCATCGGACAGATCCCAGCCAGCATCACACACTGTCCCCATTTCCATATAGAGAACCTCCACTCTTCCAGAACAGGAGTTGTCTACAGCAACAACCTGACAGATACTATCCAAAAAATCAGATATACCAAGATGTTTTTTTTGTGTGTATGTTTGAAACAGAAAAAAATACACCTGTTTGAAGAACAAGATGGTTCTTTTTCGACTCCGCTTGGGTCATTTCTTAAAGGGGGGGGGGAGGGGGGCTATGCTATTTCAGCATTGGACTTATTGATACTGTTAAAGAGTTGCATTCTCATGCTAAACAGGGCCCAAAGTTTCAAAACTCTAGTTTATGAGACGAGTATTTCTGTGCCAATACACTTTAAGGATTTGGAATAAGTTAAGGAATTTTTTTTTTAAGTTTTTTTTGTGTATATCCCTGGATCCCGCAAAAGGGCGGAATTCCTTGTATGGGCACTTCCCTGTAAGCCGTGCGCACACATCACACAGAGCGGAGAGAAAGAGCACGCAAGCAACGTGCTTAGTTTGGGGTACGGAAGCCAAGAAATTTTTCAAAACAATGTCACCAAAGAACATGTGTTTTGGTTGTGAGGGAAAGCTAACTTTTTCAGCTTCACAAAGAACCCATATTAAGGAAACAGGGGATGCAGTTTGTTTTTCTAGGCCAGAAATGGAGTTGTGCATGTATGTGTGTTTGTCCGGAGTTTCAGTGGACGAATGTTTTGTAAACAAGTCCCAGTTTGCGCTGGATTTCCAGAACAGTTGAGACTTGAGTCTCAGCGATAGATCCCGGTCGAGTCAGAACCGCGGCGTTAGTAAAACTGCATCAAATGTTGTGTTGGAAAATTGGCACTTTTCGGAAAGGCAGGCGTGTACAGTGTATCTATCTTGATAACTATGAAACGAAGACTTTTT